>NW_019379689.1:288484-335067 GCF_000648655.2 Copidosoma floridanum
GTTGTAACTGGACTTTAAACTGTTATATTTTAAAAACGGTGAAGCTAGGCTTCCTCAATTTTAGTATACTTATTTCAACTATAATAAACCCTAACATAATAATTTTTTAAAAGATTCTTAAGAAAATTTCAAAAGTTATGAGTAAAAACGTGCATTTTCCGACAAGTCCATCTAAAAGCATGTGTATAAGTGGCCAACTTCGCGATTTTATTTCTCAAAAATGGTGTATCTAGGCTCTTTGAAATTTTAATATGTTATTTATGATACTGAAACATACCTATACAAATTTTTTCAGAAATTTCTCAAAACAATGAAATATCATAACATCCCCCGTAACTTAATGAAGTATTTGCTAGCAGAAATAGACCAAGACTCAGTTTTTACTAATATAGAAATTTGTAGTTGGAAAATTTTTTTAGTTCTCACAATTCCTGATTCTAAATAATTTATCACGTTAGCATAATGAAGAGTCTTCTCAGAGTAATAGGCGTAAAAGAGCCTTTTCAAACTGAATATAAGGAAGAGCCTTTAATTTTTATTTTTCCGATTTTAAGTTGGTACTACATTTATGTGTGTATGTATATAATTGATCTATAAAAATATATACATTACTACCTTAAAATAGAAGTAAACAAATTAGTTAAAAAGGCATTGACATCTTTTTGTTGAACTCCTCGTTTTGCTCTCAAATAAAATAGAATAAATGTGTGGAGTCGTACAGGGGTATACGAGACCAACCAAGAGCTGGGTGAGGAGCAAATAAGAACTCAAACATGTCGAAGAATAATCTTGAGCGATGATTCGTTGGGCTCAATCATACCAATCGACGCCAACACCTCAGTGCGAGTGTACCTCTGTATAAAAAGGCTTTTTCTTTTAGTTTAAGAGGACTTTATTCTGCCCAAAAATTTAAAAAGGCTCTTTCTTGACTTTTACTCTAAAAAGACTCTTTCTTCCACTCACCCGATTGTATCATTGTTGAAATTATTACGATGCTTTTCCTGCATTCAATATAAATGATTAAACTTCCTTTATAATCTACAGCCTAAAAATATGTTTATTACAATCATCACCCTTAAAGGTAATTCATTTTTTTTTTTATTTTTTAACAAAATACTGCGGTATTATAAAAAATGTTTAGTCTCAGAATCTTGCCGAATAAATTTCATTACTTATTCATCGAACTGTTTTATTTATTTTTGTTCTTCTGGCTGTCTAAAAATAAATAAAAGTAGCACACCTTATTAAAGATTTGCAAACAATTTTAAAATATTTACAAAACTATTTTGTATTGTGTTCATCAAATTTATTTACTGATTAAAATTTCAACATTAAGTAAATAGCAGTAAACGGGCGGCTTGTTTTTGTCGTAAATAGGATGTTCACAATTTCTTAGGAGTTTAACTACAAGGTATTGATAAGGAATGTAAATATAAGCACAAAAATATAATATATGTACGTAGTTAAATATTCACGTATAAGTGGATGTAAGTTGAACTTTACTGGTAATGATCATATTTGATATAATCGTAGTATAAGTATGAGTTTTCTTCTGCCTTTGGCATTTTTTTATCGTAAATAGGATGTTCACAATTTCTTAAGAGTTTTAGAATACACAAATTATGTTAAAATCCTTAAAAATTATTTTAGTATTATAAAATTATATATAGAATTGCCTTGTATCAAAGTAACAATATTAATTTAATTTGTTTTGATGTATCCGAAAAANATTAATGGTTTTTATTTTCACACTACTAAAGTATTACACAACATAAATATAATATTACGTGCTCGCTTCAAAATACTTGACGATACAGATTCTTTTTAAAAAATTTAATTTACCAAAGTAAGGAAAAGTACGTTATGCGACATTGATAAACATGTTTACAATTTTTATCAAACAATCAATCTACACTATTATGTTGACACCAGCTATATTACAATATTTATATGATGAATCAACCAAAACATCAAGTACAGTTCAAAAAAGAATATTTAAATACATTTAATATCAAGAGAAAGTTAATAAACATTGAGCTATATGACTATACATACACAAAAAAAAATATGCAGTTGAATCAAATTTTTCACGACAACGATATATTTGTTTTAGCATATTATTTACTAAAAAATGCAAGTCAATAATTTGAAATGATTTTTTTAAGACCTATTTACTTATTTTAAACCTGTTGTATGATTGATGAAGATGGCTATTCGTTAAAAATTCACGGAAAAATCAATGTCATAAATATTTTCAATGCAACAAATATCTAAGAATGATGATAAAAAAGCAAAAAAAAAACAAAAAATATTCATACTGAGGAATACATTAGTAGTCAATTGTGATTAGAAAGCAAAACTCGTTTTAATCAATATCGCGTATCTCATAAAAATATTTTTAATTATACTTGTGAATGAAGAAAACCTTTTTTAAAGGAATAATTTTAAAAAATATGGTTATTAACATCATTTTCACAGTTATCACTATCCTTATCATTATTAACACAATTATTATTATCATTCTCCTTACCATCATTATTACAATTATTATTAAATTATCATTATGGTCATTACTATCATTACAATAATTATCATCACTACATACATCCGTCATTCGTTCAGAGAAGGCCTCAATCTATTGATGATAATTAATTTAATTGGAAGACTTCGCAGTTGAAAGACTTTTTTTTTTCATTTTTCTGTCCCACTTTTAGAAGATGTAATAGAAAAAAAAATATTCAGATCACTTCAAACAATTAATTTTAGCAACATTTTTAATTTCTGAATCTCCGATTTCTCAAGATGAGCTCGGTGCAACGAAAAAAATTTTACATAAATGTGTTTCAAATTTTGAAACTTTGTATGGTAAAACAAATTTGTCATCAAATATACATCAGTTGCTCCATCTACCTAAAGTAGTCGAACATTTAGGGCCATTGTGGACCATATCTTGTTTTTGTTACGAAGATATAAACGGAAGATTAAAAGATTTAGTACATAGCAGTAATTCGGCTCATTTACAAATTTGTTCAAGCTTAAACATGTTAAAGAATGTATTTAATTAAAAAAATTGTATTGAAGAAGGAAGTAGAGCTTACAACTTTTTTTCGAAATTCAATTGTTCAATTAAACAACTTCGATGCACTGGAATTGATAATTTGTTAAGTCTTGTTGGAACCATGAAAAAAGCTACAGTGAGTGATTTTGAGGATATAATATTACCTGCAGATTTTATTGAAAATAAAAATATTTTTAAATTTTTTCGATTGCTTAAAAAAAAATTTTTATACACATCAATCAGATTCTTATTCTAGACAGACTGTAACTACCTCTCAATATGTAAAATATATTAATAATAATGTTTATAGGTTGAGAATGATTAAATGTTTTATTAAAGTTACAGAATGTCACTGTACAGTTTAGTGCGTATGTGTAAGTACTTATTTTCCAATCATGAAAACAATTAAGATCAAGGAAAATTTATTAAAAAATAGCTATGCAGTTCACAGTTCATATATTTACAGATGCGAATTTCAAAATGTACTTGAAAGTGTAGAAGTAAATTGTTTGAAATGTGTTCGTTTTAATACTTATATAACTGACTAGCAGCCCCCCGTCTCGGCTTCGCCCGAGACTTACTAAATAAAACACCATAGTCTGTTGACATGTAATGTAAAACGTTTTCAGTTAAAAATTTTACACATATTCCTGACACATCTCAAAACAAAAATCTTCTTATTAAAAACATATTTTTTCGGAATCCATATAGTTTATTTGGTCAAATAATAAGNACCCCCAAAAAATTTATATTAAAAAAAAATTTTTTTTCTCATACCTCACAACTTTATTACCAGAGCAGCAAAGTCCCGGACCTTGAACCCTACATTTTTATTGCTTAAAAAACAGAAATACATTTTCTACTTATTTAAAAATCTGAAGCGGGATCTTCAAAGATTTCAGAGATTTGCTGTGAGGGTACAATGAAAATCTTATCTCTCACATAATGGATTCTTTATTTGTCGATTTTGACGCGGTTGTTTCAATCTCGATAAATTTTCTCCGTCAGTTTCTTGACGCCTAAGTAAAATTGTATTTATTTAATACATTCGAAGTTTTCTTCCAATTTACCCTCTTGCGACTTTTGGCATGCTTAAAATTCTTGTGACCCACAAAAGCTGTTTTCTGTCAACTTTGTTAAGTTCTCATATATTTGTTGGCAAGGTAGTTTGACGTCCGATGGCCCTAAAAAAGACCGGTGAGCTTTTTAAGTTAACTCTTTTTTGACTGCAGTTAACAGCAATTGTGACTGCCTGGGTGATCTTCTCTGGCCTGCTGTTGAAAACCCAGACTGATCGGGAGAAAAACTACAAAGTCCGAAGCTTTGGGGCTAGTTGTAGTGCTCTTTCCCAACGTCTCCCGGTATAACGTCGAAGACGTTGGTGTCCAAAGCACCTTTTTTATTTGCAGATTCAGTTGTTTTGGTGATCTTAGATGAAGAGATTGGTTAGTGATACTTGTCCAGTGGAGGCTGTCCCATTGGCTCAAGTTTTTTTTCCTTCATAGCTGTTATAGGTTTGCACAGCGCAGACCTTGGAGAGGATCAGTGATTCCTGGTTGAATACTTAGAGTCAAGAGGGTACTATAGGGTCGTCAGTCACCGGGGTTTTCAGCCTTGTGAAGAACAAATCCGCAGGTGACGTCCGCTAGTGAATGGCTGACTTGGTTTTATAGTGCCCATCGTTAGTTAATATAGTCTTTTAGTCGACAAATCACTTCCGGAAATGGTAGTAAAAATGTATTTGTTGGCTAGGTAGTTAAAACTTAGGTGGCCCCTTAAAAGAACCGATGAAATTGATCGTTAAGTCTTTATTGTTATTCTTGATGATAGAGAGCTGGCTACGGGTAGGTTGATTCTAATCCTGGGAGTCTTGATGTACGGAGACTGTGATGGAGGGAGGTACGCCGCTGACCAAAGAATATCTCGTCTTCGAGTCGTTCCCCGGATAACCAACCGCTCATCGTTAGACGAGAACATGTGGGTAAGCGCATTGGGGACGCGACGACTGAGAAGGTAGCCGTTGTGGCTGCCCGTACCCCTTAGAGCTGTTTTCCCTGGCTTACGTTTGTAGCCAAAAATTCTCTAACTGCACCAGGCAGGATGGTGGGACTGCCACACAACTCTGAAGAGTTGGTGCAGATTGTGCTCTGGCTAGATATGTCTCCTGGTATTATGCCAGAGACGTCATCGGATGGAATGAATTTTTTTTTGATCGCACTCGTCGAGATTCAGGGTGAATGGAATCCTAGGTTCCTTCCCCCTTACAGAAGTGTGTCACCCGTAACCGGGATATCCAGCTGCAAGACTATCATCAACATTCTCTATGCAGCTCGTTGAACTGCCGAAGCATGGCTGCATCACTATCGAGACGCTCTGGCGTATTATAACCACACTTATTTCATTCTGTTGCCGGTAGCCTCGATTTTATGTCGATGCCACCAAGCGGATTTTACTGAACTAAAGTGAAAAGCTGGCATATTTTTGCAAAACTTTGAGCTCATTTATTGCTATTGTTATTAAATTTTTTAAGATAAGAACTATACTAAAACCATCTAGGAAGTATCATGAATCAGTGTGCAAAATTTCAGCAAAATCGGTTCAGTAGTTTTCGTGGTTAGCGATTACAACGGTTTTAGCGACTTTGCTTTATACATTAGTAAGATACAGAAAAAATGTATATAGCTAAACCTGTAAATTTACTAGAAAATAAATAGTTAAATTTTTTTATAACGAATTGATGAATTATTTCAATTTTACATAAGATGATTACTATTTTAAGTACCATAACATTTAATAAAAATTACTTACCTTTTGTTTTTTTTGACAAACTAAAAATTTGATTAAAGAATATATGCAAGTTGTTTTTTTTTCTTTTTTTTTTAATTATATGGTGGAATGCAATATTTTCCGTAGAATTATTTATGTATGTTTTTATGTGATCGCACCATTTTTTGTATTGGAATCTTTTTCCTGGAGAAGGTCGGAAAATTGTGGCTCCAAGTCTTTAGCCATAATTTTGCCACACTTTTACCACAGTTCTAGCCACATTTTGCCAACAAAATTTTTGCCACAATTTGGCCAACATTTCATTTTCACGCGGGACTCTATGTATCAATGCATTACGATACAAAAAAAACACTTTTTTCACGCAAGCAAACTGCAATACACAACGTAGACGTAATTTTGATGTACATTTTTCGAATATATGTATATACACACATACACACATACATATATATTAAATTGATATGACAAAAAAGCGTATAAATTACTAATAAAAATCCTGTAGTACTATTGAAAACAATATCTTAAGAGGGTACATTAATGCGTGCTTAGAAGAAAATCAGTTGATTACGATTGAAAAGAATTAATTTCGTAATCAGTGCAAGTTAGTAAGCAAAATGCTTGAAAAAAAATTTCTTTGAAGGAACATTACATGGATTTTTTTTAAGAATAATTTAGCTTTACATGTAAAATTAATTAATTTTCATTGTAGCTACAATCAATTTCCTGTTATACTTCACAATGGATTTCACGTTAATGAAAAAGGCCACTTTTATTATTTAAATGTGTATCTTGAGACAAAATATCTGCACTCTGTCACATTCGGTAGGAATTCACTTTTTTTTTTAACGTAAACTCTGTCCAAAAGCGCTATAGAGCTTTGTCTGTCACTATTTTTCTGTGTTAATAATAAGTTAAAATCGTTTCCATTTACTGTTGTTTCCAGTTAGTTAGAGCCAGTTTTTTTGTTAAATTTTTACCCCCCTCCTATTTCAAAAATGGCTACACTGCACGGCATATAAGAATAGTATTAAAAAAACTACCCACATCAACATGGGAGCTTATTTACCATACAGCCGTGGTAGAAAATTAGGATTGATGTAAGATTTACCACGGTGTATTTTATGTATAAGGTATAATCAAAAAGTGGAATCATTTGTTATTTTCCAATGCATTGTTTAAATGAAACAGAACAAGCATTTCTTAAGACAAAGGAAAGAAAATTTTTGTTAAGTAGTCTTGAATTACGAAATTTGTTTTTAGTTTTTTTTATGTTATAAAACAGATATGCAGTAAAAAAAAAAGAGTAATCGACACTATTAATAAACAGATACAGAAGTACAAGAATCTTCACGTAAGTATAGTGGACTGGCAAAATGTACATAGTTTTTGAAAAAAAATGGTTAATTTTTATACAATGCTAACTCAAATGAAAAAAAAATTCGTAGATGATCATAAATTTAGATATTTAAAGTTTAGATTACAAGTGATGCCTTCAAGAAAAAAATTTTGTTCGCATCGCTTCTATTAACAAAAGAAGCATGTAAAAAGACTTTGTTCGCAAGAGCGATTATGGTTGAGCAACGTTTAAAAGTACACTAGGGCTAGAAAAAGCAGACTTTTAGTATGGCACTGACAATAAAGTCAAATAAACCTCCAGTACTTAAAAAACTAATATGTGAGGTACATATTGATATTTTAATTTTCTTATTATTTCAAAACTCTTTCTGTGTAAGTTAAATAAATACAATTTCTTAAACAATAGAAACATTTAATGGATTGTGTGTACAAGAATAAGAGTGAATCAATTATTGTCATGATAAAAACTATTAATCAATTTCACATGAAAAATAGAACAAATGATATATGAGCTTCTTAATTATAAAGTTTAGTGACTGGTCTATTGACAGAACCGTAAAAAAGTGAAAGAGCCACATCAGTTGTTGCCTTGTCTTTGAATAATCAAGTTACATAACGAAATAGGAGGTAAGTAGAGTGAAGATATTATTGATGGTAAAAACAGCTCTATTTCTGAGTCACCTTTAAATACACCACAGTGGCAAGCATAAATACGTTGCACAGTAGTCCGAACTAATATCTCTTTGCTGCTGCTTTTTGATGAAGCTTACGCGCGATAAAATGAGAATCTTTATCGAATCATTAACTGTTTCCAGTAAAAAAAAAGTGACTTGAGGAAACTATTTATGTTTATATATCTATAAAGTGAAACTGTAGAAAATTCAATTATTAATAATTAAATCTACATTCGCATTTCAGACTAATAATAAAAAATGTTATCAATCACAAAAAAATAATTGAAACTATTACTGTTGATTTTTTAAATAAAACAAAAATTGAGGCATATACTTTGCTCACTACAATATTATTCATAGATGGATATTATTTGCCTAATTTGAGAGACTCTCTTTCACTACTTAAAAAAATTTTATACTATATAAATGCCAAGCGTTGCTTTAAAAAGGCTGAAAAATGTAAAAATTCCTGATAGGATAGAGCTGGTAAGAAAATCGAAAATAAATGGTGCATAAACCTAGACACATCAGTTAGACCCCTATAGATAATTGAAAAGAAGGTAGGGATTAAAAATGTGCCATTTTAGTGGTAAAATATACTGACATAAAAATATAACAAAAATTACTGTGCTGGAATAGTAATCTGGTGTCATTCTACCGTCTAGGGACCTTTTACTTTGGCTAACCTAATTTTTACTATTCCGGACATTAATTTTTATTGTACAAACAGTAAAAATAACTATACTTGCAACAAAAGTTACTGTTCTAAACACTAAAAATTATTGTTTCAATAGTAAAAAGTCTTTAGATGACCGAATATCACCAGATTACCATTCTAGCACAGTTATTTTTACTATGTTTTTCTCTCAGTGTATGGTTTATTGCGGTTTCTGGAAAAAGTAGATCTTATATCGAAAACCATTAACTATACACTTTCAAAGTTCAGTGTCGTTCTTCAAAAGCTTATGGTAACCGAAAGTAGAACTTGATAGTAAAATTAATGGTTTTTATTTTCACACTACTAAAGTATTACACAACATAAATATAATATTACGTGCTCGCTTCAAAATACTTGACGATACAGATTCTTTTTAAAAAATTTAATTTACCAAAGTAAGGAAAAGTACGTTATGCGACATTGATAAACATGTTTACAATTTTTATCAAACAATCAATCTACACTATTATGTTGACACCAGCTATATTACAATATTTATATGATGAATCAACCAAAACATCAAGTACAGTTCAAAAAAGAATATTTAAATACATTTAATATCAAGAGAAAGTTAATAAACATTGAGCTATATGACTATACATACACAAAAAAAAATATGCAGTTGAATCAAATTTTTCACGACAACGATATATTTGTTTTAGCATATTATTTACTAAAAAATGCAAGTCAATAATTTGAAATGATTTTTTTAAGACCTATTTACTTATTTTAAACCTGTTGTATGATTGATGAAGATGGCTATTCGTTAAAAATTCACGGAAAAATCAATGTCATAAATATTTTCAATGCAACAAATATCTAAGAATGATGATAAAAAAGCAAAAAAAAAACAAAAAATATTCATACTGAGGAATACATTAGTAGTCAATTGTGATTAGAAAGCAAAACTCGTTTTAATCAATATCGCGTATCTCATAAAAATATTTTTAATTATACTTGTGAATGAAGAAAACCTTTTTTAAAGGAATAATTTTAAAAAATATGGTTATTAACATCATTTTCACAGTTATCACTATCCTTATCATTATTAACACAATTATTATTATCATTCTCCTTACCATCATTATTACAATTATTATTAAATTATCATTATGGTCATTACTATCATTACAATAATTATCATCACTATTTTTATTGTGATTGTAGTCAACAACTATTATCATTATTATTGTATAACCTAATCGCCTCTCTCACAGATTGGTTCCCAAATATATAATTTAATGATAGTATAAGTTGCTTGGAATTAAAAAGGTTATTCAACATATTTTAAAATTGCATACAATCTAAATTATGAAATATTTATTGACAACTTGAATTCTGCCCTAATTTATTTTTAAATTTATTTTTATATGTTATTGTAACTTAAAACCGATATTATTTAAAAGAAGTATATTGTTTAGTTTTTTTTTCGTAATACTAAAAAAAAAAAAAACAACAAATGGTATTGAAAAAACGTAAGAATAATACGCATTCTGATAATAGAGTTTAAAAAATGTATAGACTAATAATACAAAATTTTTTAATTAATGTGTATTACATTATTTTAGCAAGATAGGTTATGAATGTTATTTTTTTTATTAATTTACAATATATGCATGTACTTACTGTTCAGCAATTTATTATAGTCAAGAAAAACTAACAAATAATTTTTGTTGCACAGATAAAATGATGTAACAGTCTTTAGATTAATACAAGAAATGTATTTAGCAGATGTCATTTAATTATGAAAATGTTCGACATTTCATTGTATTCTGTAATAATTCGTTTAGTTTTGCAACATTTAATGCAAATAAATTGCAAAAGAAAAACAAAGCAATCAATATTTTAAAAACGAAGTCAAGCTTGTCATATTTATCCTTTCACCTTCGGGGTTCAAACAAAGAAATTAATTATACATTTATTATGAGATTTTAAGCATTAGAATGATATCAACATCAAACACAAAGTTGATTAAAAATCACCATCAATATTAAAACTGAATAAAAAAAACTGATAGAAAAAAATAATATTACACACATATATTATTTGTTCAACTACAAAATATTTTTTTTATGTTGCATAAATAAAAAATAGAGATGANAGTGCTTGAAAAAAATTATTTTATTTGTATTTAATATAACGTAATTGTAGCTTTCAAAAAGAAATATATAATCGGAGGAAAAAGCTGAATATAGAGTAAAAATTGGTAATTAGTGCCCCAAATTTTTTTGTAACTAAGTTCAATTATCATGCAGTTATAATGTAAACGCAACTGCTGTATTGAATCTAAGAATAATAAAAACGGTTTTATTTTACTAAATTATCTTTGATTACTAAATTACTCATTTTTTATTTTTGTACGAATTAGTCACCGTCATTATTTAAACCGTAAGATAAAATACTTCATTCACACATGAACTTCTTTATCCTAGTAAACGTTGATAAAACGATTTGTTCTTATGAACCTTTCATTTTTTATTGAAGCAATGTACGATTTTTTCGAATAAAAAAAAATTCTCCTTTCACTCCTACCAAAAGTACGACTTTGTTTCCTGTTTTCAGGAAGTAAAATACGACATTCTTCCCAGGTTAAAAATGGCATGTACTACGCATACATACTTTTTCTTATAAGTATATATACTATTTCTTTTTATTTTCTTGATCATCGATTCAGAATTTTGTAAAAAATAATTTCAATTCTATAAAACATCTCTTTTAGCTGCGGTTAAATTCTACTATCCTAACATCATTATTAAAAATTTTAATGTCACATGCAAGAAGCTATCAAAACAGTTAAGCAGCTCTTTTTGTAATTGTTTGACACATTTTTTGTGCAGTAGAGTTACATAAGATTCTGAAACTAGACTCATGCACTGCCAGTGCATGAGATTTTGCTACAGTTAGTGTAAGATGATACCCGAGTTGGTAATGGCAACTTAATTAAGGGCTTTTATATAGTCTACTATATTGACTTACCTCGATAACAGTTTTTCACCTTGCTTGCTGGAGACTTATCAGAACGAGTTTTCTTTTAAAGAATCATCAGTTAATAAATAAATAATGGTAAGGTCTCATTACCAAGATACGTCATTAACTACTGCACTTTCTTTGATAAAACAGTACGGAAAAGACTACGGGAACAAGACGATGTGACGTCATCTTGCTGGGCTGACAACTAATAGTGTCACATTGTCTATCTTTTTAGACTTTTCCATTCTCATTCACAGCACTAGTTTCAAGGGGAAGGGAGGGGGGACGACCTATGCGGTCACCCGGGATGTCAAGAATTGGGGTGTGCCCATGTGCTATGCGTGACACGAGTGAGTTGCCAGCAACGCAATGCTGTGCTCGAAAGCTTAGAAAATTATAATATGTTATTTTAAAAACATTAAGCGACAATAGACTTAATACTAATTACTTAATACTGAAGACAGGCTTATGATAATGGATCGAATATGAAGAAAAACACTAAGGCATACAGAACAGAATCATCGATTTAAATCCACTAGCTTTTTTTTGTACCATGTGGCTAACACAGTTATAATTTAGTCCTGTGCGATGCTGCAAAGTCATCGGTCAAATTCATGACGTTGTTTGGAATGTTACGAAAAATTTTTAATCAAAATTTTTTAAATCGCACAAAAACATGATTTACAGCCATTTTTCAAACTTAAAACGTGACTGAGATGTGTTAAACGTGCACCTGGTAAAAAACCTATTTATGTATCTATCACTGATAAAAAAAAGTTTTTGAAGCCAAATTTTTCAATGTTCTTCTGGACATCGTACTTACAACTATGAAAGAAAGATTTCAACAAATGCAAGATTTTTTTGAAATTCATAATTTTTTTTTTTTAACATTAAAAAAAGTTGTAGTAAAGAAGAATTGACAAAATGTTGCTCGACGTTATAAGATAACTTAACAGTAAACTCCTTATCGGATATTGATGGACAATTATTGTGCGATGAAATATTTGATCTGCAACACTACCTCAAAGAGAGTCAGTCACCACCTATCAAAGTTCCAAATCTTATCTAAAAGCACAATCTTCCAGAATTATATCCATATATATGAATAACGTATTATGTATTCTATTAACAATACCAGTAACTGTAGCTAGTGGCGGACGTAGTTTCTCATAACTAAAATTAATGAAGATGTACTTACGATCAACAATATCTCCAACAAGATTGACCAGCTCAAGCAACATTTTCTATTACATTAAAGTATGGAAAATTGACTGAGATATTTGCAACTGGTCAAGTTGAAAAATGTAATTTCTGCTGGAAAAACGTCCAAATTCACAAAAACCAGTTTTTTCTTATTCGTTATCATTACTAACATTAAATACAATGTTTTTATCGAAGCAAAACGATGTTAAACCGACCGTAAAGTTTGTAATACCACTTCAAAGTTTCACTTTGAGAAATTAATCAACAAAAAACTAAAAATTACTTTGCAATTTTACAAATAGCTTTTTGTTATGCAACTCAATACCTATACTTTCTCTCGGTTATGTTTAAATTAGTTTTTTTTACGGTGATTTTTTTCCGCACTTTTTTGCTATTAACATGCTATTATTCACTTACAGAGACATTTGAAAAGTCATGAAAAAAACGTTTAAAAAAATATTTATCAAAACTGTGGAAAAGGTTATGTAAGAGCAAAGCACCTAAAAAGACATTTTAGAGTATGTAATCAAAATAAACATAGTAAGTAAGATAATTCTAACAAAATTTTTTGTTATGGTCAAATAAAATTATGTGTGAAAACTAAACCACTTGTAACAGTTAATATAAATGGCTTTACGAATATAGCAAAGAAACGCAGCCTAATAATAGTATTAAAATTGGAAAGGACTAAAAATTTTGACATATGTAATTCATAAGAAAATAAACCTAACAACATCCTAAATTGCATATACTTAAATAAGTTATCATGATTCGTAGATTCAATAGTATATCTCTCAGTGTTTTTCCTGGGATATCTGTGTTCGACCTCGATCATCAGTGTAAAAATTATGAGTGCAATGAACGCATTTTGGATCGTGCTATACAAAACTTTGAATGTTATATACGTGAAAATTTTATACGCTAAGCTAAGAGACCTTTATTTCAAGTAAAAGTAGGAGGGTTTGGTGTAGAGCACGCAGGGAGAAGGAGTGACACTAGTATGTATGTATGTATATATTTCTCCCTATTCTATGTAGTTATTTGTATAAGGCGTTCCATACAAGCTCCCACAGCCCCCCCCCCCACTGGTCGCCCCACAGCTTTACAGGCATCTGCTCATCCTCACCGCCCCCTATAAAATAAGCTGAAATTCCATCTTTTTCTCCATTCTTTTGACACAGTTCATTTTTTATCGAACCACTTTTTGCCCCTCATAGATTCCGACTGTCCCCCTACTGACCTCCCCCTGCCATCGAAGGTTTTTTAAACCCCATAACTTTCCACACTATTGCTTGGAAATATTAGTGAGACCATTTCAATCTTTATGGACAACTACACACAAATGTACACATTTGATATAATTTTTGAGAAGATTCAGTTACTAAACTACAACGGAACAAAAATTTCTTTTTTTTNGGCATTTTTCCATAAATTATTAAATTAATAAATGAAGCCGACGTTTGATTTGGACAAAACTATTTTTCCCGTATTCCTAGGTAAATACTGAAAAAAATTGATCAATTTTTTCTCTACTAAAAAACGTAAGATTAAAAAATCCTTTGGCCCATGGACTCAATCTCATAAAAGAGCACATCAAAACTTTGAAAAAAAATATAAAGAAAAGTCCAACAGCCAAAAAGTACAAACATTTACATCAGATTACATACGTAATTTTTTACAAAAAAGTGGTAGCAAAAACATATATACAATAAGCCATTTACAGCAGCATGTGTTGCTATTATAGTTTCAATTTCAGGGTTTCCAGAAAATTTTAATTTATATGTGTACTCTAAGGAATTACCAGATAACTATCCTTAAGAAATATTTTTAAGTAAACTATCTTATTCTATTGATCGGATGGTACGCCTTCAATTTTCATCGATAGAAGATTTTGGCTTAAGTACTGGATACAATAAAAATTACTTAACAAGAAATTGAAAACTTACTATGTTTTAATATTAAAGATACAGACTGTCTTATGGATCAGATGACGAGAATTTTAGTCCATTATGAAATAAGTTAAGAGTGACTCTACAATTTCTGATATATTTTTATATTGTCATTGAATACATCTATTTTAATCATTTAAGATATAATCGGAAAAGTTTTAAAAATTAATTGTATCAAGGGTTATTGGACGCAATCACTAATAGAGCATCTAATATTTCTAAAAACTTTAAAACAAAGGGAAAAAATTGGAAATATCTTCATACTGACACCTAAATATATCGCTAGTTAAAGATATATGCAGACGTCGAATGACTCTATTAACAAACTCTATTTTTGGTGTTCTACCGATGAACGACAATGATAATCAACGACTCGATGGGGCATCTTATAACCACTCTTCACTATCTTTGATTGCGGGTGGCTTCAATTGTACCTCGACGCCACTTAGCGAATCCTACTGAACTAAGGCGCAAAGCTAGCTCATTTTAGCAAAATATTAAGCTTATTTATCGGTATTGTTATTAACTTTTTCAAGAAAAAAACTACGCGATAAACATCTCGGAATTATTAAGAGTCAGTATGCAAAATTTCAGCAAAATTGGTTCAGTAGTTTTCGCGGTTAGCGATTACAACGATTTTAACGACTTTGTCAACTTTGTAATTAGTATAATAGTTGCATGTTATCATGAACGGAAAAAAATTGAAGTTTTATCTAAATTTCCAAAAAAACACGACACCAAATGATATTTCAAATGTTACAGTTAGATTATTTTATTATAAATCACTTTTGTTTTAGGTGATATGAAAAAAAAATATTTTCGGTAAAGTTTTTCACACCTTTATAGAATTGAATTTCAGAAACGTGGTCTATCTTATGCACATATTTTGATGACACTACATCCTGTAAAAAAATACTACGCCAGAAAAAACTAATACGCTTATTTCTGCTGAAATTTTTTAAGGTAGGATAAAGAACTTACAAAATTAGTCATTAAGCAAATGCGTAGTTATATTAATGTTTAATATGTGGGTCTAATAAAAGCAACTTTGGAACTATAAAAATTTTTAATTCGTGCTAAAAATCATACAACTGTCATTTTAGTTGTCCACTTTGAAAATAAAAACTTATAGTCAATAAAAATGGTTTTAAAAATAGTACTTAACTATCAAACGTGACTAAAAGCTTAAATGTAATTAAGTGAACATGATTATTTAGCAAAATCAATTAAGTACATGAACATTTTACAATATCACATTTTTAATAACAAACTTAAAATTAGGGGAAAAAGAAAAAATGTAATGATAAATATTGCAATAGGTTAATTAAACAAAGTATTGTGAAAGAATTATAAACGTTTTGTTAAACTTATTTTAGATAGAATAAATGGTGCAACATTCTTTGTAGACATTAGAATGTATAAAGAAATCAAATACCAGATGTTTAAAGATACTACAAACGCAATGTATTTAATCGATCGTAATTTTTAAGCCAATAATATAATACTTTTAAATAAGCTAGTACTTTTAGGTTTCCTTATCAATTAATACAATTTATTGCGTGGTTTTGTATTCTGAAATATATTTGAGGTAATAAAATGCAAAATAAATATAAAAATACTACAAAAGATTTTGTTGATAGTAAAGATAACCGCACTATTTTATACAGTAACTCAATTTAGGAATTAAAAGATAAATCATGTAAATGTTTTAATCTACCTATACCAAAACTAATTAAAGATACACAAAATCTTATAGATACAGAAATGTCTAATCCAAGATACTAAAGTATTGTGTGCATGCTCATTAATCGGTCGTATAAAATCTTTAATAGCACTGATTTTTTTCAAGCCCAGTTAAAGTTCACTATTGCCTAATACTAATCCTAAATATTCAATTCTTTTTAAACTGAATTGACATTTAGACAACTTCAACTTAAAATTCACATTTCGTCATAACTTTAAAACAAATTATGTATTTAATAAAATTTCACTCCAATTTTTGGCAAAAACACAAATATCGTCAAAAAATTGAATGCGATCCCATTAAAACAAGCAGTTTTTAAAACTTGATCCATAAGCTTTGCAAAATACCTAGACGCATTTTTCATAACTAATAAAGCCCATTCAAATTGACCAGTTTTTGTTTCGGTAATAAAAGTACTGGTCTCTTTGCCTTTTTTGTCAACGGCATTCGTAAATAGTCTCACACTAGATCAAAAACTGCAAATAATTTTGCATGCTGTCATTTCTCGATTAAATCATTAAAATTTGGAATTGGAAAAGGAACTGATTTAATTATACTGTTTAATTTCCGAAAAACAACGACCATTCAATGTGAACCCTCCTTATTCTTTACCAAAAACGCTGGACTTGTATACGATGAATTAGTTTCTATAACTATACCAACACCTTTATATTCGTTCACAATACTCTGCAAATCTTCACGATCTTACGAATTTAATCGAAAAGGTTTTGACGTTACTGTCTTTCCAAGTTCAGTTTCGATACCCATTATGATTTTATCAGTTAAATCCAACTCATAAATATTCTTTGCAATACACTTACGATAATTGTGAAGCAATCCAAATAAATATTTCTTACTTTTAACAGAAAGTTCTTTGCCAATTTGAAATTCACTTTTAACAATAGGGGTAACTCGCTCTCTAACATAACTTAGCAGTTAAATTGATAAATATGCTCTCTCACTTTACATCCATTATTAATTAATTGGCTTTTGGCGCTTACATTTTTGACAGGCACTGAAAAATTATATGAGTCTAACAAAACAGTAATTAAATTTACAACTTCAGGTTCAAGGATTACTTTTTTTATTAGCGCGTAGCTTAACGGCATTGCTTAATATCTGCTGAAACTCAATGTCAAAAAATTTTAATTCATCCCCAAGGCGCGTATAACCAACGTCCGATGATTCAGTGAAAAGCTGGTCTAAAATTATATTATAACGCTGCGCAATATCAGAAACAATTCAAAAATTTAGTTATCGCGGTTGGGGACCACCAAATTTTACATATTAACTTATTAAACCACAAGACTCTATGAGTGTCTCTCTGAACATTGGATTTTGTGATGCAGCTCGAATAACTTTAAAACTCACTGAAAGTACGAAAGATGCAGTTATAGTACAAACCGTAGCACCCATGTCGATTAATGAATTAGCTTTCCACGCACCAATATTTACCTCACAAAAAATTTATTATTTCATCCACTAAAATTCCTCCATTCAATAATATTTATTTCCGTGGTAAGAAGTTCAACATCGACATTTCACGAAATTTTATTTGGACACGGAGAAGCTATATACCATGATTGTTTACAACTAAAATACAAAAAGTTTTGTTTAGGCTCATCACAAACCCTCACCACATGTCCATATCATCCAAAATCGTAACATTTAGAAGAACCTTTTCTCTGCTTCTTCCCCGAAGACTTCGACGACGCTTAGTCTTCTCCATGCTGCTGTACTACCTTTGTGCTGGAATTTTCACTGCCACCAACGCTGACATTGTTGTTAACTCGCTACTTGCTAGCCCAACTCCCCTTGTTTTTTTTTCTTTTTTCTTTTACCAAGTTACCGTGACAGCCTACTGGCCTAGTCACCGGGGCCACCCACTCACCACCTATTTGTGGGGGTGCATTGCCGCACCCATTTCTAACCCTTTTTATTAATATCATAACTAATCCATGGGCACCTTGCCAGTTAAGCTGATACTATCTGCACGAATGGTGCATCGGGTCCCCTCACCACTGTGTAGCCCTTACCCGGAGAAGAGTCTACATTTCACTATATTTCAGGACGTCCACTCCTCGCCGGTTAAGCCAGCGTCCTCTGCCAAAGTATTGGGTCCAAGCTAATTAGCATCCCCGGAGAAGCCTCATTTTTCAGGGACCACTCTTTGCCAGTAAGGCCGGCGATCCCTGCCTGGCGCATTGGATCCGATAATCCCTACCTCCTAACACTGTTTCACATTCACCCAGGCCTGAAGACCTGTGGGGCAAGGAAAAAACCATGGAATTACTCTGAAGGAAAATTCCACGGAAAAACCCGCCCTAAAACAGCCAGGGTTACATAGGAACTTTTTTCGATGAAAACAGTTTTTGAAAAATCTGCATTCACCGGGAATCAAACCCACGACCCCTAGAACAGCGTTCTATCAGTAACAAGCATGCTTCCCATTGAACCAACGCCACTCCTCCCACTCCCCTTGTTATTACCGTGCTTCTGGCTCATGGAATTTTGATGAACTTCCCGCTCCTGCTGAATACTTAAACTTTTTTTCATTACTTTTTATTCTTTTTACTCTCACCATGTCTTGAAGTATAGGCTCCGTGCATAAAAACCCCCAGTGCCAACTTACGGCTGGATGGTGAGTCCACGTGATAATGAAGTAGCATGGTTGCCTAAAGTCAATAATTTTTTTTGTTAATATCAAGATCCTTCCTTATAGTCTGATCATCTCAATAAGAATCTCTAATTTCTTAACTTTACTATATTTTCTTCAGCATGAGATTTTGCTTTAATAAGTTATAAAAGAGACACATATTCTTTTGTTACTTGTACGCGTGAGCTACATTGCGTATTAATACTACTAAGTATGCTCCATCCCCTGCACCCTTACCATCCCATCCCCCCCCTTAGTCCCCGAAGTGCCGAGTGCCCAGAGAAGGACGTACTGCACTATAATATAAAAAAAAGAAAAGTATGCTCTATCTCTCTTACAAACTTTACTAACACAGGCGATTCAACTCATACATACAAGCGAAAAATGAATGTGTATGTTTTGTACAAAGAGATATATATCATTATTAAAGCAAAACCTCATGCTGAAAGAAATGTAATCGTAAAATTAAGGAATTCGAGATTCTAATTAGGATAACCGGGCTATCAGAAAGGATCTCGATATTAATGAACAAAATTGTTAATTTTGGCAACCATGCTACTCGACGTAGCAACATACTAACTGTTAGAATGTACAAGTGTGACGTAATATAATACAATTATATATGGGACAAAACGCGTCAACCGGATCACTGGTGCCCTCAAAATTCTATTTTACCGTTCAACACTTTTGTGGTCTTAAATTGAAAGTTAACAAGTACACTTCATTATATCGTTTGTTGAACATGTCGTTCTGCTTTTAGTTGTTTTCATGATGACTTGAGGGTCAGTGCCTAAGCACACGATCAGTAAGAGCTAATTTTGGGAGTACGAATGAAAACTCCAAAAAACCAGGTGTTAGTTTGAGCAACGTTTCGTTGGTCTTAACGCCAACCTCATCAGGCTCAGTCTATATCGTTAAGATGATCGTTACAGACAACGAAACGTTGCTCAAACTAACATCTGGTTTTTTGGAATTTTCATTCGTACTCCCAAAATCAGCTCTTACTGATCGTGTGCTTAGGCACTGACCCTAAAGTCATCAAGTATACTTCATTTTACCGTGTGCACTTTTTGAAGAATCCAAAACGGCAGATCAGTATGGTGGCAACAATTTGTGTAAGCCACCATGGCTAATCTATTTCATAATTATTTAAGTGCTCAAATAATCGTAACATTTAGAAAAAGACATTTTTTCAACATCTGCTCTATTTCTAGGTACCAATATAAGCTACTTTTTCTCTTAGTGAGCCAAAGTACGTCCATAACCTTAAAAAACTCTAAAAAAATCGATTTTTTTGGTTTATAGCAGCTGAAAATGTTTGAAAATTATGATGTATGGCTTATTATACTAACAATTATTTGCTATTTCATGCAAATACGTCGTGCTTTGTATGCATGTTAACACCAGCATATCCCTAATCTCAAAAAAATCTAACAAAATCAGTTTTATGTAGTTTGTAGTAACTAAGAGATCTTTAGAAGTATAGAATAAATTTAATTAAACATTTTACAGATCTAAGAACACAAGTATTATCTAACTCTGCCCAAGAACGCAGTATCTTTAATCTCAAAAATATTCTTTGTTAATAAGTTTTACATACGGTTTCTTGGGGCAACAAAAAATTATAGCATAAGATAAAAAGCTCATGTTTTTTAGTGCTTGAAAAAAATTATTTTATTTGTATTTAATCATTAAAAATTTATTTCTCACTCAGTTATAATGGTTTACTATTTACTTACTTAAAACAAAAGTGTAATGGTTTATAACTAGAAGCACGGTAAAATTATATTTCATATATCATTAATTACTTATCTTTCATTTCAAGACTCTTTTAGATATATGATGCTAGTGCTAAATAACAGTTTTTCTCTCTTAATTATGTAGTTTTTTTAAGGTTAGGGGTATGCTGGTGTGTATATGCATACAGAGCAGGACATCTTTGCTCACAAAGAGAAAAAGTAGTTTATATTTGTACCTAGAAATAGAGCAAATATTGAAAAAATGTCTTTTTCTAAATGTTACGATGATTTGAGCACCTAAATAATTATGAAATTGATTAGTCATGGTGGCTCACACAAATTGTTGCCACCATACCGATCCGCCATTTTGGATTTTTCAAAAAGCACACACGGCAAAATGAAGTATACTTGTTAACTTTTAATTTAAGACCACAGAAGTGTTAAACGGTAAAATAGAATTTTGAGGGCACCAGTGATCCGATTGATACGTTTTGTCCCATAAATTTATTAATAATATAAATAAGAAAGACACACACAAGCCGTAAGATTTTTACAGTGAAAAAAAGCTCATTCAGGCTCAAAATTCACCACGCTAAACGTACCGCGTGGGAGTCAAGCAGTGAATGCTTGGAATTCTGACGACAAACCACCTAACGTCGACTCTCCATCTCTTTTTCTATTCGACTACTTCGATCGCGTTCTATAAGATGATTAGAAATACGCTGAGCAGATGGCACTTCTAATAAAGCAATTTTTAACACACGGTACATAACATGCTAATCGATTGTAATCTCTAACACATGCTTATAAACCAGCATATTTTCCAGACATATTGCAACAGTATTTAAATTCAATTAAAATATTAAAAGTAATTTACCAGCACCTTTACGTATAATGGGCGAATCAACGTCAACAGCTCTCCTGCGATGGCCGTTAAAGTAGCTTAAGTATTTTTTAAATAATTTATATCGCGAGAAGAAAAAGCTCAATTAAATAATTGGCGTTACTTGATTTTATTTAGTTACTAATACTACAAAAGTAAACAGTTAGATGAACGCTTATAAATATGTCTCGCTAAACTAATACTGGCTACTTGCTTACTGGTCAGCTGTTTCTCCAGGAAAGAGGACGAGCCCACAGGGGAAAACCCTAAATCTGATCAATAGTCGGGGGTGGAACTGGGGTTAGTCAGGGAGTGGAGATAAATTGGATTAACATATTCCAAGAAAAAGGTGCAGCTGCAGGCCTACACCTAGTGTTAAATTTGGCGGAGACGAAATTTGAGAGCGGGAATTTTTGGTGAGCAGGCAGCCGATTGATAGTGGAATAATATTGATCCGTGGGTGTAGCCACTAGGCGAGGGACGCCATATGGTATTGTAACTATGGTGGATAAACGTCACTAAACGTAACACGTCTCCTCTAAGTTCTTACCCACCGAGCATGTTTATGCTCGGTAATGCATGCTTACGTATTAAAATATGTATGTTCTTACATGATTTGAATACGGTTACATTTTTATGAAAGATTATTTTACCTCTGCAATGTATGCAAGTAATAGTGAAGAGTTATCTTATAACAAGACAAGTATCGTGTTAAGAGGTACCCGTGTGATTATAATTGTTTGTATTGGTTTTTATTGTTTTGCGTGATGTTTTTTTTGTTTGTTTATTTTATGTTTATTTTGGTTTATGTTTTTTTGTGTGATGATCTTTTTATTTAGTTGTTTATTTGTGTGTGTGGGTGTATGTATATGTGTGTGTGTGTGTGTGTAATTTTTTTTATTGTAAATATTATTACATTTTATCACATTTCCTGTAAAAAAGCCAAAAAAAAAAAACATACATTTTAATTATCTAAATTATCTTGTTATGAAGGAGCGACGATTATGGCCCTGAGTTCTAGAGGCCTTCCTTAGCTCTAACAATACTTTTGGTTGGATAGTTCCTTCACATGTTTCTCTTTGGTACATTTGAAGAGACACGTTGTTTAAATATTGTCTAGCGTGTAGTTAATATACCAGTCATAAGACTGGGTGCATGATCTCCAGACCGGCAACCAATCACCACATTCTTGGCACGCCCTGTAGTTGGGGGAGTTGGTGATACTATTTTTTCCGCCAAAGTTCATATTTTCCAGGAGTTTTGAGTATGTTACTCTCCAGGTATTTTCTGCTGCTTCCTGATGACAGTAGAGCTCGTAAGCATGATTACGAAGGTCACCAGATAGTGGGGTCACTTCACGATGCAGAACTTGGCAGTTCTGGCCCCGTTGCATTACCTTGTCCAATGCAAGGCTTCAGCTGGTCTCTTGGATTGTCTTGTGAAAGAGCTTATTCTCTCACAGGATCTCGTTCACTATAAAATGTATTTTGTTCTTGAATGTCTCCATTGTTAGTTTTGGCTGTTCACGGCTTAGACGAGCTAAATCGTAATTGAGGGGCCAAAGGAGTTTTCCTGAATGCTTTTTCTTGATCTTCCTAACTTTGGATCACGCTTGACCTTATAATTTTTTGGCTTTCTTGATGTCCCTCTGCTTGTTAGTTTTTTCTTGGGTTCCGTTGCCAAACAAAAGATCCAAAATGCTAACATTGTTAGTAACTTTTGGGGATAGACTTTCTTTTTGGTGTACGTTTGGAGCCATCTTACTTGCACGATAAATATTCAAGGCGAGGAAGAAAAAAGTATTATAAGTTTGAGAGGCTCAAAAACTAATGAGAGAAATGTGCTGGGCTTGCCCTTAAACACCATTTTCAATTCCCTTATTTGGATGTTATACAGAAGAAATGGGCGTGAATAACTACGCTTTCTTTACTCTAATGGGAGCTGCGCAAAAAAAATGGTCTTAACTTTGGGAAAATTTGGGACTAATGGCTTGGCTGCTCGAAAATTTGATAGGACGATGATGGTATTGTGTGTACTTTCAACCACTCCCATTTTTTTGGGATGTTTTTTGTTTAAATTTTAGAATTTCGGGTAGGCATCATAGTAGAAGGTTTTAATGTTTTAGTTCTGGAGCCATTCGATTATCTTCACGAACATTTGAATAGTGTACTGCCTTTTTTATACCTGCTTTTGTAACTGTGACTTGTTTTCCGTCATTATATACGGATCCTATGCTATGAGCTATTCTTATAGCGGGGATGTTTGGGACATCGTAAATTTGTTCAATCCGTTTGGCTGCAGGGTTCGCATTGTTCTCTGGCATGAATGTCGGGCCTCTAAAATCGCAGTGAAAATCAGGGTCAATACTACTGTTAGGTGTGTAGCTGATGCTGGTTTAGTCTAGCTTTGTTATTAACTTCTCGAAAGCTCTTTTAGTAAACGCTACATTACATAGAATGAGAACTGTTAGGAATAGCGTTATGACTATTAAGAGTTTTATCACAGCTTTAGTGATATTCCTCTTGATTCTTTAATTAACTGTAATATAAATGTGTTGTTGTGGTAAATACGTACAAGTACAGTTTAAAATTTTTTCAAGTTCATACATCGTAAGAGTGAGGGGTGGGATGATTAGATTGCTGTTTACGTATCTATTGGTATCAGAGTCAAAGCATTTTTCTGCGTCTTTTATGGTGCATCCAAAATTTGCTTTTATGATGCCATATCCGAAAAATGGAGGGTGATGTTCACTTCCTCTGCAGAGGACAGTGATGTTAGATTACTTTTTTTTCGAAAAAAACCAAAATGAGAGGCTGATCGTTTTAGTAATACAAGACAGTTTAGCGTTAAATACTTGTATAGTATAATTGTATAGATCAATATTTGTAAGATTTTTGAATATTTATACTTCTCAAGAGTTCGGTTTCAAGTCACGTGGTAATGATTAGCACAAATACATATTGATAAAAATACAATTATTTAGTTCTGATTGGTTAATAAAATAGTATTCGAAGTTCCCATCTGTTAGAGCTAATTAATCCCCCGTGGATATTATGCGAGCTGCATTAGTGCTATTACAGCTATTTGTTGTTCAATGTACTAGCCATAATATGCACTTAAATAATTTTATAGTATATCACGTACCTGAAAGTGGGGTATATCAGGCCAGAAAGTGGGGCTATTACTGACTGCGCTATATTATTGCAGTAATGCGTGGTCAATAGTAGCCCTACTTTTTGGCCGTGATACGTATACTTTTTTTTCTTACACCTCTGCTGAAAGTTCATCACTACGGTTTTGTTTTATTAATCGTTGAAAGAGTTAGTTCATTGTGTATTATTGTTTATCGATCGGTCGCTCAAACAATGCTACTTGAATGCAGTTAGACAAGTATATATGTGTATAGGTATACCTATCTATAACACTTGTACATCGAGTAACAGTAGTAGTATGCACGCGTATATTTTTCTACTTGAATCGGCGTGCAGGTACTGCAGGTTGGACGTGCTGTCAAAGCGAAAGGAAACGAAGTATAGAAAATCAGTTCGTCTTGTTAACGTCAAAGGATTACTGTTGCTGATGTGTGTCCCCCACTTTTTTTTATTGTATCTGCACTACATACGTTTCTTTACACGCCAATTAAAATGTAAGTATACGTTTACATATGACAATCCATCGACGTCTACTAGTTATCAGATACCTACCAGGAAAAAAACTTTACCACCAAATAAAAAATCTAAGGTTGATCACCAAGAAAACTTGGAACCTGCCAATATTTAATCTAAGTGAAATCAAGACATTAGTAACCGAATGCTAGATTGTAATCAAACAAATTATAATGAAACATATTTAAGCGATATCCAGGGTGCCAATTTTTTAGACGTTTTGAATGAATCATTTTCTCGTGCAGATTCTACTCACAGATCATTTCAAGATCATTTAAAAAATTAAAATGTTTATATTCGTAAATGTGTAATAAATTAGGTGATTCTCAATAATTATTATAATTGTAATAAGCATGACTCTTCAGAGATTTCACAGTTTAGTTTTGTAATATGACAGGTGTAATTTATATAGTAAATACGTCATTAAAGTTACTGATTAAAAAATATTATTTTGGTCGTTTTAATTTTGTGTTGTGTTTCCCGTTCATATGAAATTTATTTATGCACATAAGTACAAGCACACACACACACACACACACACACACACACACACACACACACACACACACACACAAACAGAGACATAAAATTTGTATGTAGTCAATAGATTATATGAATAAATATGTCAATTATTCCCTGCAGTCTATAAATTATTAGGATATTCCGCACCTAATGAGCGAGGTTAAGAATGTCGCAGATTTCACTTGAATAAACGTAGTTAACGTGAAATCTAGGACATTTCTTAACCTCTGAACGTGGTGCGTATACTATTTTTCGTGCCTCTATGGCCGTAAAACTGTTAATCACGTTTGCGTGATTCACCACTTTACGGCCGCAGGTATGAAAAAAAACATATACGTCTGTTAGCCATATGTATATATATATGAGCCCGCGGTGGCTCAGTTGGCTAGGTCGTGGATTGGCACACGGGAGACCGTGGTTCGATTCCCGGCCAGTGCGACTTTCCGGGCAAGTACCTCTGTGATTTGTCACATGTTCTTTTTCACCATGGAATGCTCCTTGAGGAGGGTTTAGGCGACCTTCTTGCAGCAAAAATTGCCTTATTTCCTCCTACCCCCCTTCCAGTAATGGGAGGCCTCCCATCCCTTTCCTTGTCCCTTTCCCAAGTGCTAAGTGCCCATAGTAGTGCCCTTATCAAAGGAACCGGACGTAAAGCACTATAATATAAGAAAAAAGTATGTATATATAAAGTATAACTGCTGCTGTTGCTGCTGCTACTGCGCCGATTCGCTAAATATATAACGCCATTATATGGGCACTTCGTTCTGCGCACATATGGCAGGACTGATATGAGGCTTTTTCTAGCTCGAAATCGGGTCAGATGGAACAATCTTTCGGAGCAGGTGTAAGGAAAAATTTTTTATTGTTAGGAAAAGGAATATTTATTGTGTTATGATTTCACTATCGATTACATAAAATTTAAATTAAATGTATTTATATAAAGATTGAGTATTTATTGCGTCAACTGGGATCAGCGCTTCTTGTAGAGGAATGTTATTTATAAAATAACTAACATACTGGATTAGTCTTACTAAAAATATTAACTTATTTTGTTGCATTGAGTTGGCATTTTTTTCTGTAAGATTTTTGAAGATAACAAAGATGTGGTAGGTTTCGAGTAATAAGGCGTATTTTTGCGATTGTATCTTAGTTGATGTGTTTGCGATCCTTTTTAATTCAGTGAGATTGCGTTGTAAGATTTTTAGTCGCTCCGTTGCAGTTCTCTCGCTTTAATTTATTTCATTGTCTAAGTAATAGGTGCTTTTTTAGGTTTAGCGATGGCTAGTTGTTTGGTGCTATACATATGTTTGAAAATTCTAATTGTTTCTGAATATGTTGTTGAATTATTAATTTTGTATGATATAAATAATCTATAGAAAATAGAGATAAAGTTGCCTGGTTCTCAAATTTTTAGTGGTAATACTTTTATTATGTAAAACAAACTGTCATCATGGATGTTTTCTTTTTATAACTAAAGAACATTTCTGATTTCTAAGAATAAAATAAAGATATTTTGAGTGAGAAGAGGAAAATTACTTTTACTCCTTTTTTTTTTATTACATAGTTATATCTGAGTATTGTTGCATTTTTAGATTTTTAAGATCTCGTAAGTGATTGTCGACTCAATTGGCGTATTAGCAGCACTCTTTGATAGTTGCGTAGTACGCGAGTGGGCACATGTAGCGATCGACTGGTGTTTTAAGCCTTTTTATAAAACGAGCTAATGCTAGTTTTTTACCCTCCTGGAGAGTTTGTGTTATTTCTGGATAGTTGCGTGTGCTACTTTACCAGCTGTAATATATAACTGTAGTGCATGATAATTTCTATGAGATAAATTAGTCGTCAATTTTTTTTTATATTATTTTGTCCAAATTATTGCATTACTGATATCAGTTAAATGGTTGAGAAAGTTTCGTTATTGTATTGAGGTTAAATATTTATTTATTTCTTGTTCTATGGTAAACAGTGTCTTTAAACTTATGTTTCTGCATTCTTAGTATGGAAGGCTAAAGATAAAATTCAGGGTTCGTTTATTATAGGGTGTAAGTGTGTCGGTTTTTGAAGGCGCGATGCTGTAATAGAGTCAATATATATTTTTTTTGTGAGCTTCTTCACTGGCATTTGTTGGGTACTTTGTGGGTTTATTGCAATAGCATTCTCCTCGTTGCCTGAGTTTTTGCCGTCAGTCGGCGATCGGGCAAGATGTAGTAGCAGATTCGTGAGTAAGTTTCAGATTGCTTCTAAAATTGCTAAACGTTTAGAAGGAGACGTAAGAAAGGCACATAAAAGGGCATAATATTTGCGAAGTTGAGGGGACTGGGGTATTTCCAAGTTTGTTTGCTGTCCAGCTATAGTAATTGCCGATCATCTTGGGTTGTAACTTGTGGTAACATTTTGTACCATCATGATCCAAAATTAAACGTTACGGAGATTACTATATTGTATTCTGTTTTAGTACCGTATTCTTTAAGTACGTGAGTGCGTGGTGCTAAAAAGTACGATTTATCATTCTAGAAAACTTTTAGTCCCTGGTAGCATGCATCAGTTTCTCTTATGCGATCTTCTACTCGTATACACTTAATAATGTGCGTTACCTCCCCAGCTAAGAAGCTGATATTACCTGGGCCAGCCAGCCTCAAGTTGATAGGCAAAATTATCTGGTGAAATCGTAACAATAATGAGTGCGTTTCCAATTACTTTTCTTTTTAAATCACATTGTTTCACAGTACGATTCTGTATAATTCTTTCATTTTTTTCTAAAATGTTTTTCTATAAACATAAACTTTGAATTTACGTATGAAAACATATCCATGTTAATAATATCAACGTTTTTTTCTGCTGGAATATTCTGCTTTTTGGGGTTAGTTAGTAAAAATATTTTTGATGATTCGAGTACGTATAATGATTTGAACTTATTTTTTCTTTCAAGTATCCTGTTTACGTAACCTGTTAAGAGATTTGTGTACCGATCATGGTTGCATGAGTCAATTGAGATTACATTTCAAATTACGTATCTGAAAATGCTGTTAATGCAGTTAATGCAGCGAAAGTACATAATGCTTCAGATTTGAGTCTTATTTTATTATTGTTTATATATATAGCATTGTAACGTTCTTCTAAAGTAATAGTGGCGTAACCCTGTGCAATCACATTTTTATATTAACCATATGCGTCTGAATATGATCCTGCGTTTTGACAGGCACGATCAGAGCCTACGAAGCCAGTTAATTTTATGAAAAAGGTTTCCGTATTGTTAATAAGCATATCTTGTATAATGTTATTATATAGAGTTATACTTCCATGTCAATGCGATCCCTTGCATTCATCTTGCTTTATTTCTCTGAGATATTCAATTTCCCTATTTTATGTTACTGAATTTGCGACTACATGCTGCAATGTAGTATTGTTTTTTAAAGCTAAATTTTAAAATATACAACACGTTCAGATGCGTAGTCTTTTAATTGAATAAGCGACACGTGTACTCTGGTTGAGTTTATATCTGGCTCCGAAATATCGCATTCTCCTATATTTACTAGAGAGAACGCTGTAAAATTAGCAAAAGATTGTCCGAAATCATATCCAATGATTACTATAGCTTGAATGAAGATTTTGGCAAAGATGATCAACTATACAATTGCTTTCTCTTGTAAAATGATTGAAAAAAATTTGTTGACTGTATTTTATTTCATTGTTTTATGCTTTAGCGTGATCATTTGGTAGCACAACGAACAAAAACAACAATGTGAATACACACAAGCGTTGAGTGAGTAAAGCAAGCAAAAAGGTTATACTCACTTGTAGGTGGTCCATGTGTGATTATGTACATATGTTCTTATTTATTTATTTCTTTAGGAGTTATGAGAAATGTTATAAGTGGCGTAAGCAGTTCCTGTGTACTATTTTTCTGTGTGCTTCGTTGAACTTAATTTTTACGTCTCCATTTTCCCATGTATCAAGCACTAAGTAAGGTTTTGTAGATTGATCCTTAAATATATGACTTTTGAGGCCCTGTAGGAGCCATACATTGTCACCTATTTTAATTACTTAAGGATTTTAATTTTTACCATTATTCTTGTTTGCTTTGTTTTAAGCCGTTATCAATTTTCCTTGAGCGATATCATGCAGTGTATTTAGTTGAATGGCTAGGACAGTCATGTATTATGCGTATGAAGTGATAAATTATCTGCTACCAGGTAGCCGTGCCATTTTTCCAAAAACTAATTTGAAAGGTGTGTGTTGTATGATTTTGTGTTTAATAGTATTAAAATTAAATGTGCTAGTTATACTCATTCGTCCTACTGTTGTTCTCTTGTAATAAATATTTTAAGGCATTCGGCAAGTGTATGATGTAATCTTTCAAGGAAGCCGTTTGGTTGAGGGTGGATCGCTGTTGTTCTAAATTTTTTTATTTTGAATTGACTAGTTACTCCCTTAATTAGTTTACTAAAGAAGTTAGTGTCTTGGTCTGTCAGTATAGCTGCTGGGGTTCCATAGGTACAAACGAATTTCTTAATTAACAAATTCGTCTGCTGTTGATATAGTAGTTTGATCCTTTAGTGGTAATTTTGTAGCATATTTTGAGTATAAGCATTGCGTTGTTTAAATGTATTTGTTATTTTGTTGCGTTGCTGGTCACGGACCCACTATATCTAGAGCGAGTTTTACAAAAGGTTTGGAGGATGTGTCAGTGATAATTAATTTTTGTGTAGTTTTTCCACGCAAAAATTATTTAAATTGAAAATTTTGTAAGTATAATTGGATGTCTTTTTTCTAACGTTCCCAAAAGTATTTGTACTTTAGTTTATTATAAGTCTTATTTATTCCTTTATGTCCCCTTATAGCAGAGTTGTGCATTTCATTAATAATGTTATATTTTTCTTGTGGAGGGGGATGTTGTATTATTTCTAGAAAAATTATTATTTTTGTGTGTGTAATGTTTTTCTCTAACATTTGCAATATCTTTTGGAACTCGATGTGTTCTAATTTTGTTCTAATATTGCGGTTCTAGCGATGATGACTGTTTATATATTTTTTCTATAAACATTTCTTTCAAGCTAACAATAACTTATTTAGTGCTGTTGTTATGCTTGTTATGCTTTCTTTATCTTGATCTCTTATGGGTAAAACAATGTAAAAATTTGTGTTATGTTTAATTAATTGAAGTGTGCCAATGATAAATTTTTTCGAGTTGGGTTATTTATTGATTGTGCGGAGATCTTATGCTCCATCATCTAATGGTCGGCTGAGGTTATCAGTGAAGTAAATGTAATTGTCGTTTTTTATTTACATCTTTTCTCTAGAAAAAACTTTTTTATTTTTTGACTGATTTGGGTTGGTGGGCTATTCTGTGTACTACTTTTTTCGTGATGTCCTAGAACAGATGCTTCGAACAAGGGTAGTGTATGAAAAAAATTTTCTTCGCCGTTATGAGGGTCTCGCTGTTGACTCTTATAAGTCTCTTGACGGTTCCATTTTCCCTTCTTTTACAGAAGAGACCGCTTGCTCTTGCACGGTATTCTCAAATAAAGATAAGTAGGGTGCATGGTCTTTACTTTTAATTTTGTTGAGTTTTCGTTTTTTGGGAGCTAATGCTGATAGGGCTTCTTTGTAGCGGGAGCTGAAGTTTTTTTTCCTGTTCTTAGGCCTGCTGTTATGCTGTATTGCAGGGTTTTTTCTGATACTGTATTTGTCAGCTGCTGCGGCTCTTCGTCTGTGCAGGTCAGCGAAAGTATATGGACGTCTATTGGATTTCTTGGATTTCAAGATAACGCATCTGCGTTAACGTTCTGGAAGCCTGGTTTATATATTATACTAAATTAAAAATCAGCGAGTTTAAGTCACCAGCGTGTAACTCGAGAGCATGGGTCTTTCATTGAATTGAGCCATACAAGGGGCCAATAATCGGTGACTTATATAAATTTTCTTCCATACAGATAAACTCTAAATGGCTCTATGCAATATATTGAAGCTAAAGCTTTCTTGGAGAAGATACAGTAGTTGCTTTTACTTTTGGTCAAGGTACGAAATATAAAAGAGATGGGCCTATCTTTTCTAATTTCTCACCTGTCATAAGTAAAAGTATTTTTTCGAAGGCTGAGTTGATTAAAATTAGAGGTAAGCATATTTTATCTCTCAAGATTTGAAATGCTGTTGAAGTTTCTTCGTTCTATAAGAACTCCGGATCCTTTTTTAGTACTGTGATAAAGGGTTTTGCTATGCTTGCAAAGTTCTTTATAAATCTATGGTAGTAGCCTACTAATTCTAAAAATTGCCAAAAAATTTTTTGATTTTTTAGTTGGGAAATTCTTTAAATGACACTATTTTTTTGGGTCAGGTTTCAGCCCTTCCCTACTAACTATGTGGCCAAGATAATTTATTTCTTGTTTTAGAAATTTGCATTTTTCTGGTTGTAAGACTACATTGGCTTCTCTTAGTTGCTCTGAAAATTGAATGATTATTTCACTGTACTTATCGAATTCTTGGGAGTGAATGCATCCATTGTTAAATAAAGAAGCTGTTCCTGTAAAGTTTTTAATTAAGGTGTCTATGAGTGCTTAATATATTGGTGCACTTATTTTTTATCAGAAAGGGCATCTTTTAAAATGAAAAAGCCGTAGATTGCACACCTAGGCGGTTTTATGTCTTTTTTCTTTTCTCATTTTGATTCGGGAATAACAAGCTTTAAAATCAAAAACTGTAAAATAGTGAGATGTGTCGATTTAGTCTAGAATATCTACCATGTTAGATAAGGGGTGGTTATATTTGGGTATTACATTATTGAGTCTATAAAAGTCTATTACAACTCTGTATCTCTTTGTGCATTTGGTCCCAGCTTTTTTGGCACGTAAAACACATGCGCCATAAGCATTCATGGTAGGCTCAATAACTTTGTTGTTAAGCATTTCTTTGACTTGTCTATTTATTTCTTCTCGTAAGACGAGAAATTGCCGGAAATAATAATAATGGGGGTACTAGTTATTGTTGGGATATTTAGCTCTATGCATGGGGTCGGTAGCAGGTTACCTTTCACCTTCGAGGTAAAATCTGTTGGCATAGCCACTATTATTCTTTTTATGGTCATTTTCAAGTCGTAATAAATTTAGAATCTTTTGTTTACGTAGTGTATAACATATATTTTGATTCCCCAAGGTGACTTACCATTGGAGAGAAAATACCGAAATTATTCTCTCTCGTACGTCTCTACTCGACGACGCTCTCCCTACTCGCCCTTCACTGGACCTGTCTCAAAAGGGGATTCGCGTCTGGGGCAAATGAACAACAGAGAGCAATGTTGTCAGCCATGCTTGTCCGCTTACGCGCACACACACTCACGCACCTTGACACCCACTTTCTCTCTCGCGCGACTCTCGGTCTAGGACCAGATCTCCTCGGCGCGGTTGACTGTCCGTACATGCACATACACATGCACACACACACACACACACTCGCACGCACGCACACACGCGCGTTCGGTGCAACCTGTAGGACCCAGGCGTGGATTCCTGTCACGGCTGGAGAAGGTCGCAAACACGCCTTACAATTTCACGTCCCAGCGCCGGCCCTCGATCCGTCCCGCACTTGCACCAGTGCTATGCACCTCTCCACTCGCTCTAGCAGTCGTGCTCGCCCTTTTCTCTCTCTCTCTCTCTCTCTCTCTCTCTCTCACTCGGTCCCTGTCCCTCCCTCACACACTCGTCCGACGTGCCAGTCTCTGCGTCTCGGTGGAGGTCTGACCAGGGCGCTCTCAGCACGCTTCCTATCCCAGTCTCGCGACTCTCACCCTTGCGCCAGTAGTGACGCTCGATGTTTCCCCCCTGGTGTCCCCTCTAACCTATTCACCGTACCTTGACGTATGCTGCTCGACTCTCACAGATAAGTGAGCCTGCTACGTCGTCGATGGTGGTGGTCCGAGAAGTTGACGCTCTGGAGTCCCTTGATCCTCCTCCCCAGCTGCGTAGGGCCCCCTCCTTCTCGGCTTAGCTAGGGTTGTCAGAGGAGGACGTCTCGTCGACGGGGCGACTGGCGCTCAGGGCCAAGCAGGCTTGGATCAGCCCTATTTCTCCTCTCTTTCTCGCTCGCTCTCACGGTACCTCGGGTGCCAACGCTCTCTCTCTTTCACACACTCTCGTCACGTTTTCCTGTCGTGCAGCTCAACCCCTTTTCCGATCTCCACGTACACACTCGGAAAAAGGGAATAACAGAAGAGATACTTGTATCGAGTACTGGCCACGGAGAGAAAAAACGAAACGAAAAGTAAAATGGCGCGGACTCTCTCTTCACGCTCGACAGCTCTCTCTCTCGACAGTCAAAACTCTACTGGCTTTTTCCCTTTGCCCTCTCCTTCTCGCGCTCTACACCCTGACCATTCTGTCGGTATCCCCTCGTCCCTCGTCCAATTACCTCCTTGTGCTCAAACTGTTTATTCGGCCCCTACCTTACCTGCCAGTATCACTCTTACGTGCCGACGCCTCGACACTTGCATAAGCACATTCACTCGTACGTACGCTTTATTTTCTTGTCTGTGTATGTGTCTCCTTTTCCTGCTTACCATTGGTCGTTTCTAAAACACATGAAAATTTCTGTTATACGATGATCCCATTAAGAACATGAATTGGTTTCAGAATAGGGGCGTCAACAGTGACGTGCAAAAATTGTAAAGCAAATTTTGCCACGTCACAAGTGTTACATTCAAGTATAGTAATGTATTTAAGATTTTTTAGAAAGTTCTTTATCTTGGGGTACGGTGGGACGTATACTTACCATGTATTTCCTGTGTATAAGAACGGTCGGGAACGGGGACCCATGAGCCAGAAAGTGTAAGAAAAAAGCGTAAACTTTTAAGGGGGAAACACCGAGCAGCAGTGGCGAAACAGAGAGAAAGAGAGCCAGTTAACGGAGAGACCCATTAGCTAAAAAGTGTAAGGCGTGCACTCCCATTTTCTCTGACTAAAAAAAAAAATTTCAGATTAAAGAGAATTTGATTACAAATCGGATGCAAAAAGAATTTTGCAAACGGATGTTATTTAAATAGCACTTTTTTGTCCTACATGCTTACACACGACTCTTACACCCATCTAAGCTCGTGCGCCACAATTATATATCCAGTAGGAAGTTAGTGGCAAATTTAAATATTAAAATTAATAAAATTAACAAAAAGGTAATAAAAGTAAAGAGAGAAAACGTGTACGCACATGCCAAGTATAGTGTTATGCGTATTCCTATTAGTATGATAGGATTAGCTAAAAATCATAACGATATCCCCGAAATTTTGACTAGCTCTAAAAAAAAAGGGTAGTAGTTTCAATGTATTGTAACAAATTAAAATAGAATTTAACAAGTAGAAATGTCAGCAAAGCCCCCACAAAAATGTCAAAAATGGCCAAAACATGTTTTTTATGTCTAGAAGAAAACCGAAGCATTGTGCATAAAAACAAGTCGGGTAAAGAAGATGTGTAATTTTAAGGGGAACAAAATGAGACCCATTGAGTTCAGATCAGTTTAGCCGTTTTCTCACAATTCGCAAAAAACTGCCATTTTTAGCCATTTTTTCGAAATACAATAACTCGTCTTCTATACAATATCTAAAACTGAAATTTTAACACAAGACAGATATAGTACCCCTCATTATAAACACAAAATTACAGTTTCATTGGTATTAAACTTTTCGCAAACCGCAGCAAAAACGAACAAAAGATCCACTTGAAAAATGGCCATCAAAAAGTTGTTAGCCAACATAGGTTCATTTTTTATACGTATTTCGCTTCGTCTATATTTACTCTTCAACTATCTCAAATGCCATTCAGTTTTACCAACTAAAAGTATCTTACAAATTGATTGCAAAAAAAGCACATTTCGTTTTGAACGCGCTTGAGAAAAACATGCATGCGGAAAGTGGGCAAGGCCTCCAACGGTGGCTACTCGAAAGCCACCGATTCCACTGACCGGAAAGCAAAAAGCCGTTTTTTGCAATCCATTTTTTGAACACTTTTAATTGGTAAAACTGAATGATATTTTAGGTAATTGTAGAGTAAATATAGACAAAGCGAAATACGTATGAAAAATGTACCTATATTGGCTAACAACTATTTTATGGACATTTTTCAAGAGGACCTTTTTTAGTTTTTGCTGCGGTTCACGAAAATTTTAGAACCAATTAAGCTTAAATTGTGTATGTATAATAAAGGCTATGATATATATCTTGCATAAAAATTTCAGCTCTAAAAATTGTATAGAATGCGAGTTATTCAATTCGAAAAAGTGGCTTAAAATGGCTGTTTTTTGCGATTTGCAAGAAAACGGGTAAACTGATCTGAACCCAACATGGCACATTTTGTTTGTCTTAAAGTTGCACATCTTTTTATCTCACACTTTTTTATGTACGATCCTTTAGTTTTCTTCTGGACACAAAAAAACATGTTTTGGACATTTTTGCCATTTTTTGGGCTCTTGCTGACAATTCTACTTGTTAAATTCTATTTTAATTTGTTATTATACACTGAAACTACTATCCTTTTTTTTCGTACTAGTCAGACTTTTCTAGGCTGAAGAACTAATTCTACCATACTATATTGCCGTGTTGTGGTGTGTTACTGTGTGCACTGTCCACGTATACAATGTATACATGCACTTATGTATGTAAGCGTAACTTGTATACAGAATTATGGATGCAACCATTAAAGTGCATGTATGATGAGTGTGTGTATGTGTACTTTTGTCTTTTACAGTTTTACTGTGCAAGTGTATACATGTTTGCTTGCGCACATGAGTATAAAATATATTAGTGTAAATTAATACTATATACACTAGTTAATATTATTATTTTAATAAAGTGCGTTAACAAATGATTTTTGCATGTATGACAGATCGATGCAGATAGCCAGTATTAATTCAACGGTTTTCTATAATATCGTATAACCTCCAAATGTCACGAAATACACCATATCTTTAAAAGAAAGCTAGATAGAGCAAAAATAACAAGTTTTACAGGTTCTCTATAGGTAAAAAAAACATCGTGGCACACAAATAGAAAGGTGTTAAGTTGTGTAAAGATATTAACTTAAATTTGAGAAATTTTAATATTTCTCTGTAAAATGAAGGGGGACAATTTTTGGAAAAATTTGAGCATATTTGCAAAATTATTACTTACATGTATTTATTTATTCTTATTTGCCTAACAATGACCTTAAAATTTATTTTAAAAAGTTCCCTAGCCTTCCGTACATGACAAATGTATAGAGAAAATATAAATATACTGCCATAACCCACGAACAAAGTACATATTGAACTGATATGTACTTACGAACCTTGTATTTTATAGCATACATGTGATTTCTACATACACACGAGAACTTTGTTCTTACCGGGGGACTTTGAGTCCCACACGCTGGTGTTTTAAAATTTTATTTCTAATTTAAGGTTCTTGATGCAATTGTTACCGAGTTTTCTGCTTGTATGATTTTCTGAGAATTTCGTTCTTTAAAATATATGTCTATCTGTTTGTGCGCGATTTAAAGCCCTTCTTTGTACTAAGTGTTAAAATATTTCTGAGATAGGCTTGGATATCGATCGAGTCTAGTCGAAGTCTTTATTTTCGTATAGAAGTGATTTTTCCAAGCTTTTGAGACTTTCAAGAAATTCTTTTTCAGTGTCGCTTTAATTTGTATTATAACATTGCATGTATAAAGTTTTAAGTAGTTTTTGAGATGGATTGTTGTTATAATTTTCACCTTGGGTGTTTTTGCAATTATCGGTGGTTCTACAATATTTTTTCCAAGGTTAAAATTTTTTTGATTTTCAAATATGGATACTTGATTGTTGCTAAGTTCAAAGTTTTTGATTTTCGTGTCATGATTCTATAAGTTCTAATTTTCTGGATTTTAGAGTTGGTAACAGAAGTTTTCGTTTCTTGATTTCGAATTTCGGTGTTTGTAATATTATTTTTGTTTTATGATTTCGGATTTTAGCATTTATAATATTATTTTCTGTTTTATGACTCCAGATTTCAGAGATTTTTGATAATTTGGAATTTTTCGTTTTTTGATTACTACTGAATTCGGATTTTGCAGTTTTCGGAGATTTTAAATAAAAGTACTCTGTTTCTTTAAAGCGTAAAAAACTGAATGGAATATTTGTGTATGCGACGGAATTTTCACGGTGTATTTGAGAATGCTTTGAATTATTTATTCTGGTGTCAACAGGTATTACGAAATTTTGTATTTTTAAGTAATTTTAATAGTTAATATTTTGTACTTGATAAGTACAAAAAATCTTGTTTCCTATTAGGTCGTATATTTCTATAGGGAAATCGTCCATTATCAAAAGTGTAATTATTAAACAATTATTGTTATTATTTGTAAAATTTGAAAAATCATTCATGAAAGCTTAGAATGATGTACCCTTGAGTTTTAATTTCTCCGTTCGCAATGCTTTTTAGGTGCAGAATGGTATCTTAAAAAATTATGATGTTAGGTGGAGAAATGGATTCTTTAATGAGTGATGCCTCTGCATGAGTGCCGAGAATAAATGACACAGGCTGATTGATTTCACTGAATTGAATTGTTGCAGAAGGTGTTTATGTTCTTATATTGAGTAAGATACATTCTTTCATTATTGCCTGTTTTGGAAAGATGTTAGTGTTACATTGCTGTTATCTCCCAAGCTGCCCCTTGGGAAGAAACCTAAGTATTTTTCCGAAGCTTTTTGTTTTATTTTATCGTTGTAGGCTTCTTTTTACATTCACTTTTTCACTGACCTAATTTGTTGCAATAGTTTTATGCTTTTTAATTGTTTTGATCATCATTAATTGAGTGGTTTTTTTTAGTGACTGGTTATATAATTGTGTAGAGGAATGGCTTGGGCAACATTCTGTTGTGGACTATGTAGCTTTGTAAATTGGCGTGGCTTGGTGTGTGTCGGTTTTACTAGTACTGTAGTGATACTAGCAATTGCCTGCTATGTGTTCTCGTCATTCACAAATTTGGCAATTTATGGTATTTAGATTGAGTTTATTCGTGCATCTTGACTTTGTCAATTAGATATAATTTTTACTGTTTCTTGTAAATGTTCAGGTTCGTAGCACGTGAAGTCTCTTTCGATTTCTTTAGCTTAAATTGTGACTATTTTCAAGTTATTCATGTGGCACATTCGTACTTTTATTACCCAGTGTAGCCCTCTGATAAAATATTTAACTTTATCCTGTTCTAATTGTGTATAGAATTTCTTACGTATTCGACCGTCGTAGAGAGTTGCTTCAATTAATTATTGGGCAGTGCCATTAACTTTACTAGAAAAAAAGATAACGCTATCTCCTTTTTTTTGGTTAACGCTGTTAGATCACCCATTTTTCGATGCCATGTTTTTGCGGATCCAAAAATATTTGCGATAAATATTTTTATTTCTTTGATGGTGTCCAAGATTTTATTTTTGGTAGAAAGTAATGCTTCTCTTGAAAGTTGCATTTAAATTCATTTTGCTCAATCTGGTTCGTTTATTTTGGAATAATGTGACATGCCTCTCTGTAGCCGTATAAAAAGGTTGAGAGTGGGACGTTTGACCCGTTGTAGATAGGTATTCCGATTGCGTCTTTTACAGAAAGATTTCGATCATTATGGATACCAAAGTTGAGTTATTATATAACACAAGCTGTTGATAATTTAGTATTAGTTATTAAGTTTTGAGTTGATTTGGTTGAAGTATTGTCATGAGGAAATCGAGATTCATGATTTATTCTATTAGTGTTGGTGGACTGTAATGCTCTTATACATCGGTTAAACAGGGTGTTGAGATCTAATTTTGAAAAATCTTTAGTTATTTCCATGTCGGTTGTTAAAAGCTTACTTCTTTCTTGGTTAAATTTAGCAATGGCTTCATTTGGCTAAACGGCAATTATTACTTGAAAAAGGCTTATGTTTTGAGTTAATAAATCTTTTAAGATGTCACGCATTAGTTTTTCTTGACAAACACTTGTGACAGTTTTTGTATCTGATTACTTCAGATAAAGATGCAGCTAGTTTCTTGATTTTAGAAGTATTTACCAGATTTATAGTGTCGGGTAACTTTTTTGTCTCATTGCTAAGTAAGTCAAACAATCTAATGAAGTTGGTTGTTTTTTTGCTGTAAAAGTAGGTTTAATTCTGCTCACGTAAGTCAGTAGAATTTTGAATGCGTCAGCATTGCAGCTATCCATTGTAAATATTATAACATATATTTCTACATTCCCCAGGCAACTTACCGTTGGAGAGTAAATACCGTGATTATTCACTCTCGTACGTCTCTACTCGATGACTTGCTTTTTCTCTACTCTTCCTTCGCTGGATCCATCTGAAAAAGGGGTTTGCATCTAGGTCAAATGAGCAACATAGAGTGACTTTGACTTTTATCTCAAGTATTTATTATTTCCAAAAAAACACCTCTTTTGGTCCCAATTACAATGGTGTGATCCCTCGATCTCAATCACAACGCCAGTGGTGCGCTCAGAGAGACACGATGTCCGTCTACGCACACTTACACTCTCTTTCCCATCCACGCGACTGTCGGTTGAGTCCAGGCCTCCTGAATGCGGTCAGCTGCTTGGGCACGCACATACACGCTTAGCTCGACCTCTAGGACCCCCGAGTGGATCGCTGTCGCGGTTGACAAATGTCGCAACACTCTCCCCGATACGCATCCTAGCGCCTGCTCTCGATCTATCCCACGCATGGACCAGTGCTATGCACCTCTCCACCTTACTTTCACAACCATATTCACCCTCTCTCTCTCTCTCTCTCTCTCTCTCTCTTTCTCTCTCTCTCACCTTCACCTACACTCGGTTTCCTTCTCTCCGTCACACGCTTTGCCTGATGCGTCAGTCCCCACGTCTCGACGGAGGCCCGACCAGGGCGTGCACAATTACTGTCCTCTATCCTGATCTCTCGGCTCCCACTTTCGCGCCTGTAGTTATGACCGACGATTTCACCCGCGTCCCCTCTTAGTCTATGCACTTTACCGTGGCGTATGTCATGCTCACCTCACTGGTAGATAAGCTGGCCGTGAAGTTCGAGGATTGTAGTCCTGGAAGTCGATGACTCGCAATCTCTTGACATCTCTCACCTGCTACTCCGTACACCTCCCTTCTCGGGCTCAGCTAGAGTCATCGAAGGAGGACGTCTCGTTAACAGTGTGACCACCACCGCTCAGAAATAGGTAAAATTGGGTCAGTCTTATTTTTCTTTCAGATTAAAAACACGCACCAGCTTCAGAGTAGGGGCGTTGACAGTGACGTACAAAAATTGCGAAGCAAATTTTGCCACGTCACAATATGTAAAAAATAGTGGTTTTTTAGAACATGCTCACACGACCACAAATTTGTTTGTTTTTAACAGTGTTTTAGTGAAATTAAAATATTAAAAGTAATTTACCTACACATTTACATATAATGAACGATTCAACGTCAACAGCTCTCCTGCGATGGCCGTTAAAGTAGCTTGGGTATGTCGTTGATAATTTATATCGTGAAAAGAAAAAGATTAATTAAATAACTAGTGAAACTTGATTTTATTTAGTCACAAATATTACACAAGTAATAAAAACAGTTAGATAAATGCTTATAAATATATCTCGTTAAATTAATATCAACTATTTGCTTACTGGTTGGCTGCTTCTCCAAAAAAGAGGATGAGCCCACAGGGCGAATTCCTATTTAAACCCTAAGTCAGAGCAATAATTGGGGGTAGGACTGGGAGTTAGTCAAGGAGTGGAGATAAATTTGATTAACATATTTCAGAAAAAAAGGTGCAGCTGCAAGCCTAGACCAAATGTTGAATTTAACGGGGATGAAGTTAGAAAACGGGAATTGTTGGTGACCAGGCAACCGATCCATGGTACATTGGAATTGATCCATAGGTGCGATTGCTAAGCAAAGGACGCCATATGGTATAGTTACTGACGGTGGATAGACGTCACCAGACGTGAGACTGGCATTGTCATAAGCTTGGGCGTGGCAGTCAGAAATATTTATATCATGTTCAGTCAGTAAATCTAAAATTTCAGAGCCAAGAGGCTTACTTACTTTTATGGATTTTAATCGTCAAAAAAATAAAAAAAGCACTCTTGTCCATGCCCGAAATGGACTAGGGGCGCCCTCCCTGGCAGATTGCAGTTATATGATATTTGCGGATGCTTGGCGCTCGAACGCGGGTGCAACTGAGATCTTGTCTGTCCGTCGAAGCATGCGGTCATGCATACAAGCAGCCGTTTGTCAGTGGCTGTAATGTGTATCGTTCTTATAATTAAACTCTTTCTCTATCAAATCTTATTAACTATTATAAGGTGTGTGGGCTCATTTTCCGATCTACGGAATAAATCCCACAATATATTAACAATAATAATTAAATATAGTAATTAGAAATGCAAGAAAATAAGTGCTTAAATGCAAGCAGATCACAGAGGAATGATTAGAAATGTTTAAATAACCAGACATCTTATCTCAGTTAGACACAAATATTTTCTTTGTTAAATGTTTAACATGCCAAATTCGATTTTTTCAGGAGGATGGCTCTTAGAATTTTTGCTTCTAAGCTTTTGTTTACCTCCAACATTATAATATTATTATCAAACTCAAATTCATGTATATTTTGCTCATTTTTTTCTTGATTCGTATGCTTAGCAAATAAATTTTCATTTTCTTTTGGTCTCAGCTTATTCAATAAAACAAAAGTATTAAATTAAGTTTAGGAAGTTTAATTTCAAAACTTTATCTTGTTTCAGTTTTCTTTTACGGTTGTTATGACCAGACTTATTGAGAGTACGGTTTTAACAGTTTTATTTTACTGTCGTTCGTTGGTCTCTGAGGGTTTAGTTCGTGAACTTTTTTTGTTTCTTTTAGTTGGGCAAAAACTTTTTATTTAAATGATGTTAATTGTTTTAATTGAAGTATTCTTTTATTAAAACAATTTAAAATAGTTATTCTTTTGAATACAATTTACTCGGATCACTTTAGCAAGGTCTGGTATTAATTATATTACTGTTAAATAACTTACATCTATTACTAATTGTTATTACTGCTGCGTCGGAGATGTGTAGTAATTTTCAGTGATTCCTTAAGCCATACGAATGAATTCATGGCTGGTAAGATGTTGCGGTTTCTGCTTTCTCTGCTATCGCTGAAACCACTTTTGGCAGGCCTTCTTCGTTGTACCTTACTTCTTAGCGTAGTCCGATACTATTGATATTCTCGAAATGCATCCAAGTTGCCTCAGCCAACACGTTACGCCTTACTCCCGAGTCGCGGGATTTAAGAGTAAACTAAAACTTAAGAAAACAGACGTAAAAAGAGCGATTTTTCCTCTTGATGGTGCGTTTTTATAGCGTCAGAAAGGGTAAAAGAGGCCTTTGGTTGAATTAGGTCAACCAATGAGCGATGTTCTTGCAGACTGCGTTGACTGCAAAACATTAGGCTTGTATGATGATGTTTTCATGTCATGATTTCATGTATAAGGAAATAACAATACAACCGTACCAATCGCATTTTTCTGACAAGTATGTCTTTCTGACAATTTTTTTTAGATCAGTGATGATAAAAGCTTATATCAGCAATAAAAGAAACACCAAGTACAAGTTGAAGTGTGACGAATAAGTTTACAAATTCTTAATTAATTCTGTTGGAGATTTTGCAATCAATTTTGAAGATGATAAAATAAAGTATTAATCACAATTTTAAAATTGGTATACATTATTAGAAATAAACAATCAACGCGCAAGTAAACTATTCCTTTATACATACAATACAATTTACGCGTATTCATACATGTAACGTACAATTTTAATACATACATGCATTCTTACAACGAAGCTGGCCGTATTATATGTCAGCATATTATGAAGCATTTACCTTAAAGCTAATATACAAAAATACACATAAGTGACGTATGAGCTCCACTTATCATATGAGCTTGTGTATTTATACAATACGTTTTGTGTGACTTCGACGGATAAATTGCGTTTCATTTTGATAATCTTCAAAATAACCATAAATAATGAGGCATGGATTTGTCTATCACTTACTTTCACTGATTTACCTAAGTTGATATTTCAAGTATACATTTCTTTTGTTCCTTTACAGGAAAAAAACAATGCCACGGTATAATAAGGATTAGATCGTTTGGTTAGATGTCGTGCTTATTCAGATTCGCAGTGCAGATGATATGGAGACCATGCCCTCGACTGCATCAAAATACCTAACTCTTGACAGTCAAAGTACTGTCACTAAAACTGACGCCCACTCCACAGTGAAAACATATACAATGGAGAATTCAAATATACTAAAATTAATCTAATTACTAGCAATCCTAATAACCCTATACTCTGTAACATCAACTTATTTCATCACTCCGTACTCATAACGTCTTGAAACTTTTTTATCAAGGGGCCTCGATCCGGTATGTCAGACCTGGACCTCGAAGATCTGTAATCTAGCCCTGACTATACAGCTCTGATATATGCCATTAAAAATACTAAAGTTTCGAGAAAAGCCAAGATTCAGAGGGTGTATCAGAGAGAGCCAAGGTTACTCCATACACTATAGTGTAGTCTAGGTAAGCCCGTAAGCCGAGGTCCTTGGTATACATCAATGTTTATCTCAATACTGCCTGGGTGTGGGGTGAAGAGGTGGAGATTGGGAGATCTCGGATCCTTCCTAGGGACTATGTGTCTTAGACTAGAATCAAATGGTTCCTCTTCAGCTCATACCGCTACTGTGAACGTATCCTTTCTTGTCGGGAACTTTAGCCATGACAATATGTCCTTAGAAAAAAGCTGCAAATTGCGAATTAGCTCAAAAATAAAATTTCCCACTCCCAAGCACTTGAGCTCCTAATTACTCACTCTAAGGGCTTCAACCCAATAATCTTGTACTTTAAAACACTTAAACTAAAAGACCCGAGGTGTAGAGTTTAATTAGTGGTAATTTTGTTTTTACTTGTTACGTGTTGATACAGCTATAATTTGAAGGTTAAATGATAGCTTATCATTTTCTATTAAGTTTAATACCTATAAATCCTGCGTATTCTATGAAAATGCAACGTAAGAAAAAAATACTAATTAAACAGTAAAATTTTTTGTTTATTTATTGTTCAAAGATACTTGAACCCCTCTCCCAGTTTTACTGTTATTATATGGATAATAGCGCTTATTGTGGCTGTTAGATCTTACAAAAAAAAAAATATTAAATAAAATTTGTTTTTTAGAATTTGCTCAAAATTTACAGCTGTTAACAGCTCTTTTTTATAGTTATTAATTGTACATGATTACAGATGCTTTGAAGTCAATTATAGCTATTATTGTAGCTAATGGCAGCTAATAGTTAAAATAATAGATAATGATTTTTAACCGACAGAAGTTAAAAGTTATGTGTACAACCTGGTCATATTATGAGATCTTGTCAGCAATCATCAATTAATAGAAATTAAGTACCAAAGAAGTAATCTTGTCCACTCTATGCGCATCGTACTTTGTATCACAGGTGTAAGCAGAGATTAGTAGGGAGATTGCTGACTGCCATGGTATGGAATGTGCCCACTTTTTTCCACTGGTTCGAGTGCCTGGCCGTGGCCAAGTGGCCAAACCACGTGCATATTTTTTTTAGAACGAAGTTCTTTATGTCACGTACTGGGGGGGCTGAAATTTTAAAAACAACGAATTGTATGAAACGGAAGTCACTTACCAGAAGTCTCTTCCTCCTCAGTTTCCCCCCTTACCCCATCGCCCTCACCATCAGTCCCCTACACGCGTCCCCTCACCCTATGTCTTCCAACCGTGCTGCACTAGCCTCCTCCTCCTCCACACCTTCCCTCACTATTCCCTTCACACTCCCAAGCAACTCATTTTTAAACCAATTTTAATTTTATTGTCCAACAATACTTTAAGTACATTTTAATTTAAATTTTTTTTTTTTAACTTTACAAAAAAAAAAAAAAAAAAAAAAAAAAAAAAAAAAAAAAAAACACTTTCTAATAAAGAGATTTGAACCTTTGACCTCCTGTACACGAGTCGAGTACCTTACCCACTCTGCTATGAGCGCTGCCGACTATGTGATTTCGGTCTCTTGTACTTATTGTGTGGTTCGTTACTTATTTTTCATGTTCATATGCTTTCACTGATAATACATTCAATTATTAATTAAGGGATTCGAACCCTCGACCTCCTGTATCCGAGTCAAGTACCTTACCCACTCTGCTATGAGCGCTGCCGACTATAAGATTTCGGTTTTTTGTACTTATTGTGTGGTTCGTAACTTATTTTTCATTTTCATATGCTTTCACTGATAATACATTCAATTAATGATAAATGATTTATTTGTTTTCTAAATAATAAATTTAAAAAAATAAAAAATATAATTAGCATGAATGTGCTTATGTAGAATAAATCGAATAAGGCGCGTTTTTACGCATTGAATATTGGTATTTTATGCATTTGATGCATAAAGTACCGACCGATTATTTTTATACCTGATGTTTTTTTATCATTAAAATAATGCTAATAATTACTGTTATGAATGAATTATTTGAATAAACATCAACAACAGAGTTGCAGAACGTATCAGTGGTTTTATGGGTGCTTATTTCGAATTCGACAAACAAATTATTTTACAATGTCACATAAGTATATTGATATAAAAAAATAATTT
>NW_019379689.1:335379-387229 GCF_000648655.2 Copidosoma floridanum
AAAAAAACTAAAAGAAACAAGCCAGGGGGTATAAATGAGTCGTGGAACCCACCGTAAGAACGAAGTTCTTTAAACATGAGATGAGTATAAAGACACACAATTTCTCAGGTAACAAAGGGGCCATGAGACCCATAGAAAGAACAAAGCTCTATAAAAAATAGTACTGCATTTATGTAGTTCACTAAAACAAAAACTTAAAAAATGAATAAATAAAAAAAATGTAAAAAGTTGAGTTCAGTACTCACGATGGTTAAACTTCGTGAGTACTGAAATCAATTTTTCTTATTTTTTTTTTACATCAATAAATAAAGCATTAAATCATAACATTATCGTAAATCATTCGGTATGATGGGGTGCTTACTAAGCATGTTAATGATTAATAAAGCATTAGTTCATAACAGAAGCGCTTATCACCAATTAACACGGGGTACTTACTGGCCACCACGATTATATTGGTCAGTAAGCGGTCCACTGTACCTGGTAATTTGCGCTTGTGTTATTAATTAATGCTTGATTAATTTAATCATTGGCCAATGAGAATCCCGTGATATCTAGTGATTGGCGATAATGTTATGAACTAATGCTTCAGTAACTGATCTATAGAAATATATACATCACAACCTTAAAATAGAAGTAAGAAATTGGTTACGAAGGCGTTCATGTCTTTTTGTTAAACTTTTCATTTTGCTCTCCAGGATAGAATAAATGTGTGGATTCGTATAGAGGGACATGACAAACCGATAGCTGGGTGAGGAGCAAATAAGAACTCCAAAATGTCCATGAATCATCTTGAGCTACATTTCATTAGGCTTAATTGTACCAATCGACGCCGGCTTGATACATGTTAGTGCAAGTGTACCGCTGTATAAAAAGGCTTTTTCTTTTAGTTTAAGAAGACTTTCTTTTGCCCAAAAATTTAAAAAGACTCTTTCTTGATTTTTACTCTGGAAAGACTCTTTCTTGCACTCACCCAATGGTATCATTTTTAAAAGTATTACGATACTTTTTTTGCATTTAATACAAATGATTAAACTTTCTTAATAATCTACAGCCTAAAAATAGCTTTGTAAAGCTTATTTTAATCATCACCCTAAAAGGTAATTAATTTTTTTTTTTTTTAACAAAATATTACGGTATTTTGAAAAATATTTTGTCTCAAAATCTTGCCAAATAATTTTAATTACTCATTCATCGCACTGTTTCATTCAGTATTATTCTTCTGGCAGTCTGAAATTGAATAAAAGTAGCACACCTTATTAAAAATTTGTAAACAATTTTAAAATTTTTCAAAACTATTTCTTATTACGTTTAATAAATACATTAACTAATAAAAATTTCAATATTAAGTAAATAGCAGTAGACGGGTGCTGATAATTATACTCTAATTTAAACTTCTGCCTTCAGCTTTTTTTGTCGCAAATGGGATGTTCATAATTTCTTACGAGTTTTAAAATGCACAAGTTAGGTTCAAATCCTTAAAAGTTATTTAAGTATTATACAGTTATAGAATGGCCTTGCTAACAAGAAGTATCAAAGTGAAAATATTCATTTAGATGCATCCGAGAAAAGTAGATAAGCTATGACGATTCCAGCACAGCCCCCCTCCCCTTGGTAGCCCCTCTCATGGTGTGCCACTCCTTATGGCAGTAGCCCCCTCTCGCAGCGTGCCCCTCCCCGCGACAGCCCCTCTTCGTATATGAGTTGGACTCCTCTTGCGGCCAATGGGCGAGCGGGTCTGGCAGGCTTGAGTTTGCGTTCGCTGCGATGCGCATTTTTCGCCTACAGTGCTGCTTGAGATTGCGCGCGCTATTTGAATATCTTGTGCAGATTGTGCACACAATGGGTACATGCATTTTTTTGTAAGCGAGTGCGTTGCACGATGATGTAGAATGTGAAGGGGTAGGAAAATAATTGTTAAACATTTTTATTATTTATTGTGGTATTAATATTAATCTGTTTATTTTAAATTTAAAAAATTCATACTTGCAAAACTAGACTTGCAAAGAGCTCAGATTTGCAAAAATGATTTGTTCAACATCTTATTCTCTAAGTACAATACATTTTTCCAGATGTTTATGACTATCGTCGTCGTCATCAACATGAACCCATTCCATATTAAAATAAAGCTTTTTCATTCGTTTGATATTATGAAGAGCACACGTGGATTTGTAGGCTCCATTGTAATGAGCACAAGTAGTAACTAATCTTGGGAGTTTAAACGGTGGATAGTCTGTTATATCAGTTACTTTAAACCCAAATCTTTCAAGCCACTTTTGTTCCAGATCTCCCATAATAAATATCTTTGTAGCATTTTCAAGACTCTCCCGTAAAATTTTTCCTATCTCCATGTACTCAATTTTTCCCGAGTCCCAGGTTAGTCCATGATAGTAAAGTTGAAGGTATAAATTTTTATGTTTGAACTTTTGCGGTAATTTTCGCCAGGTAAAGGGTGCTTTGAAAAGAAGTACTTGTGCTTCTGCATCATTAGCACTGAGTGGAAGGATAGCCAATTCTTTGAGCACATAATCATTACCCGGTTTCTTGAAACCTTGCATGTCCACAAAATACTCCATTTTCCACTATTATTGAAATCAATTTTATTTTTTAAATCTTTTCATAACCTTCATTTTTAGGACAAGACCCTTTGTTGGTAGAATACTTGTCGGTGAGGTTTTTCAGCCAAGATTTCTTATTTCTATTATCATCGTCCTTAGTTAAAAGTTTTTGATACTTAACATTAGTAGTAAAATTGCTTGTACCGGTTTATGTGACATATTATTTAAGGTCTTACTAAACAAATTAATTCTTTAAACTATTCTACAGTTTTTATCTTTTGATTTTTCCACCGATTTTGTTTTTTCAACCTTCACATCTTTCTTCTCGTTTCTCTTCATAAATTTTTCCCACTCTTCTTGCCGCCGTTTATTTTCTGCTTCTTCTTTAATCTAGCTGTTGCTCCGACCTTTATCCATAATGGCTGAGAATAAACTGATGCTCGCAGAGCCCATGAATCGGGTTTGTAGAGCTTTACATGAGTGTCTTGACATCTCCACTCATTGGACTATACTGAACAATACGATCATGTAAAATTAAGCAATAAGCTGATGTATTAGTAGGGAAATTGTTATGCGACTCAAATTTTAGCCTCACATCAACTGGAGCATTTTTTAATGACTCGTTTTGTTTGGAACAATCAAGGACGAATGAAGGTATCCGATTAATAAAGTGATGTTTGCCTAGTGAAGGCGTTTTTTTGCCATAATATGAATTTTGAAAATTAGCATACGTATTATATAGCAATGCATACTGATTACGTGTTATATCAAGGTTAGGATCACCAAAAGGATAATATTGTTAATTTAAATAGAGTTTCACATTTCTTATATTGCAGTGATCAAACATGCTAGCACTTACATTTTTCTAATTTTTTCGGTTTGTTTGAAAGGCTAAAATAACATAACGTGGCTTTTCCAGCTGATTAAATGTCTTAACTGTCCAAATATGTTTTGATGTGCTAGGTAAAAGGGGATACTCATATAATTCCTAAGTTCAAAAACTCATAGATACAATTTTTTTGCAGATAATTTAATAAACGAATTTTATGAGAATCTGACATTACCACATAAGGCATAAGCCACTAAAGCTTTAATATTACTATTTTAAAGTCTTCCCAAGTTGCTGTAGTGGCAGGATCAGCAGCATTGACATTGACTGGAGTTTGTAACACGGCATTTATATCGTTTCTTGATTTTGTAAGTATAAGCTCATGTTTCACATTAACAACTATTTTACGATAGTCTACAGCAAAACCTAAAATCAGATTCAGTGGAAGTATAATATCAAAGTAACCGTTATTATTAGTGAGACTATCATCTTTCATCACTATTGCCATATGTTGACGATGCATACGGCTGAAGAGCATAAATCTTGTAGTGCGCAATAGATTCGTTAAATGCGACTGGAGACTGAATACTTAGAATCTCGTCCATTTTGTATACAACAAAAAAGTATCTAATTTAGTTTCCATCAGGGCTTTTTATTTTTAGACCGAGACTTTTGATAAACTGAATGTTTTGATGTGTTAGTTTTTGATGTGTCAATCGTTTTCTTGGATGTCTCGATGCTTTGATGGACTTTTTCCTTTGACGTCTCAACGCTTTGAGAGCTCGTTGTTGACTGAGTGCTGGAGTGAATATTGAGCTGCCTATATGATTTGTCTGATTATAAATTATACCTATTATGGAGAGGGTTTTATGTGCAATCTTATAGTTATGACTTCTCCACGAAAATTTACTAAATCACCATCCTGATCTACAGTGCCTAGTTTTATATGATCAATGATGCGTCCAATGATCGGTAAATAAATTATTTGTGAAGGAACTTCAATAATCTTATATCCGGGTGATACAGTGGGAAAAAATTTATGAATCGTGTGTACTTTGTGACTGTTTATGTAAGCTCTACTTGTGACTTTACATTCAACTCTTAATGCGTTTATTTTTAGAATAGCTACAGGTAAGTCTGAAATATGAGTGGTATTATTTTTTAGAACTATCTGAATGAAACCTAATAGACGGCCTATAGAATCTTCAGGTTTAAAATCAATAGTGTGACTGCACTTGACAACACTTCGAAGCGTATTATTGTTTGGCTTGATATCGAGAGTTATGTTGCGAGGCTGTAATACCTCAATCAAAAATGATCTAATATCTATAATCTCATAACTGCCAGTTGGTAATACAATAACTTGATTGTTGACATAAAATTTATTACCGTTTCCATCAATATTTAGAATTCAGTTGAATGAGAAAAGTTCTACTAAGCCAAGAACGTACTTGTGTTTTGGTGATAATTCAATCGGTGGAAAATACTGTGCTTCTAAAATAGAAAAAGTACTAGAAAGGCTGAGTGTTAATGTTTCTTCCATGGTTATTGAAGGGTAACTAAGCAGTTTCTCCCCATGTAAGAAGGTTATAATTGTTTTAAAAGAAACTTTAAGCACAAATGACCACAGTTGTAGGAGTTAAATTCTTGATATTGCTTACAATTATATTTCACTTTACTAACTTCTAGATACAACATTAAGTCAGTAGGTGGCTGCAGATCTCTAAAACTATCAAAGTACACAACATTATTACCACGTTTTCGATAAGCCACCCAGTGAGTTCCAGGTCCATTCTTATCATCAAGATTTATTACAGCTGTTTCACAAAACCATGGACCGTCAGCAGGTAAACTGTTTATCATGAATACTCCACGAAAATAAGGAATTTTTCGAGATCTTAGAATATTTCATCAAATCTATGTTGATCGGAGCTTGATCAGGTAATCTAATTTTTTTGAACTTTTTTTTGAGGTTTTTTTTTTTTTAAAACCTTTTCCAGCATGAAGCTTTAAATATATTCCTAATCCAGTTTTAGGTGGTTTTAGATAAAGACCTTTTCCAAATGCGATAGCTTCCATAGTTTGATTATGTCTCTGACTTTCTGCTAGCTGCTTTTTGGATGACTAAGCAGCATTTATGCTCTTTATAACTCCAGCTATTCCATTGGCTATATCACCGGTTGGACTCAAACCAGTAAACAAGGTAATCAAAGGTTAAGCTCCACTAATCTGAGTTGGAAGGCGTAAGATGCGTGGAATCGTAACATACTTTTTATCTCCCAATTTTTTAACCGCACTACGAGCACCTTTCAAAGCACTACTAATGACATCTCAAGCACTTTTGCTTTTAGTATTCATGTCTTGCGAGGCAGCCTTAATAACTGCATTTAAAGCACTACATTGTTTTTTCTTTGACCTACCCATCCTTTTTTTCTTTTTTTTTAATATTCTGTTTTTCTCTTACTCCAACACCATACCAAATTTACTTTTAACCTTCATAGCGCCAGTCACTAGCGCAGCTGCTGCTTTTTCACCAATACTTGAATCTAAAGCTTTAACTCTTTGCCAAGCCTTCTCAGCTAAAATTTTATCTGCTTCGTGTCTGGCTTTCAAATCTTATCGATTTTTTGAATACGCTATATCATGCTCTTTGCACAATGCGTCTAGCGAATTTACCCCTGAATCACCTCTAGCAAGACGCTTAGCGAGCTTAGTACCTGAACCGCAGTACTGACAGCCTGGCAAATGAAGCTCTGCTGGTAAAGAATTTATGAATTTATTTACAAGACCGTGTCTTCTCTTACGATGCATGATAATGATGATTAGTATTCAGAGGCTGGATTATGACTAAGCGTTCGAGAAAATAAATAATGTATTTGTAGTAGACAAATTCGTTGACAAATTAAGAGCTCAAACTATATAAGCATTGTACTATTTTATTAAAAGATTAGTTTGATCTGATTATTCATACAGTATAGACATGAAGTTTAAAGAGCAATCCATAAAATTACAAGTTCATAATTTTGACGCTATTGTAAAACAAGAAAAAAGTTCAAATCGACATGGCGAACTACTCTCTGACAGTATTCGTGCAGTATTTTGCGGTTCATCTGATTGCGGTAAAACTAATAGCTTATTAGCTGTAATCGTGCATCCCAATGGAGTAAAGTTTGAAAATGTGTACGTGTATTCAAAATCGCTACATCAACCAAAGTATAAGTTTTTAAAAGAACTATTGGAGCCTATAGAGGGTGTGAAATACTTATCTTTTAGTGAACACGAAACTGTAGTCTCACCAGATGATGCTTTACCGAATTTTATAATGATTTTTGATGATATAGCCTGTATAAAACAAGATAATGTAAAGGCCTTTTTCTGCATGGGTAGACACAAAAATGTTGACTGCTTCTATCTTTACCACTCATAAGCTCAAGTGCCAAGGCATCTTGTAAGGGATAATGTCAATTTTTCAGTTTTATTTTGTCAAGATGAAGTTAATTTAAAGCATGTGTATGATGATCATGTAAACTCAGACATGCCATACATTAAATTAAAAAATTTATGCTCTAATTGCTGAAATCATGATAAACATGGATTTGTCGTTATAAACAAGGATAGGCAAATAAATAATGGTCGCTACAGAAAAGGCTTTGATAATTTTGCCATACATTTTGGACATACCTAGCGCAATCATAACAGTGTGTTGCAAGAAATTGGATCATCATCATGTACCAACAAGAGAAAGACGTTCTACGCCAGTTAGTGAAGGCGCAAGAGGCGGTTCAAGAAAAGTACAGACTATTGAAGTTTGGAAAAAATGAGGCTGAAAAAGTACTTAGTGAATCTTTCATACCAATAATAGACCCTTAAATGGAAATTGTCGCCGAAACAAAAAAACACAAAAATAATAGTAATAATTCTGTTACTCACAATTATTTTTATAATAAAAACGATGAACAAAGTAGTAAAGTTGATTAAGTGAATTAGCAAAAAAAAAGAGAAAAATTAAGTGATCATGATTCAACATTCGAGTCTTCCATTAATGAATGTGATGATGATGATAACGATTTAAATAATACTATTCAACATCAATCTCATGATTCTGTTCAAGTCAGTAAAAATTTATCAAATAACTTTTATTTACAAGTACTTGATCAGAATCAGAAAGATTCATTAGATTTAAAGTATGGAGTACGAAAAAAAATGAATTGTACAAACTTGGCTATTCACGAGAGTAAATTTTGAAAATAATCATATCAAAATAGATGATTTAAAGTATCCAATAACTTTGGGGTTAATGGAGCTACTCATCAAAGAGCATCCTAATGAATCTCTTTTGGCACAGGAGGATTTTGAAAAATACTACGTATTATTAAAAATGTCAAATGTTTACAGAAAAGGGTTTAGAAGAACGGAGCTATACGAACCCATAATAGTAATAAGTTTAATTAAATGATTGCTTCAATGTTTGATCTCACGGTTCATAAAAAAGGTGGATCATTGCTACCTCATTATGAAACTGCTTGAATAATGCAACAATTAGATTATACACACTGGGATCATCCTAATGAGTTAGTAGATCGTTTACGCTTATTAATAGCTAAAAAATCGGCAGGAAATACAAGTCATGACAATGAAATTATATCAATCATCGAAGAGCCTTGTGAGGGTGGATATATATATATATATATATATTGATGCATGTAATCATTGCTTCAGTATCAAAATGAGTGTCGATGTATTCGGTCGAAAATTGTACGAAGGTGGTAGCCAAGGTCCTCCCAGTATTGGATACAAGCTTACCGCAGATGGACAGTATGACGTAGAAAATAAAATGCTGTGCAATGTTGGAACACCAAAACAGCCTCAAGATGCTGTAAATTATGCTTACTTGATTGAAGTAATTAAAAGACGAGAAAAAAAAAATGTATATAAATTTCGAATTTTTATATACAACTTGCAAAAAAAATTCCTATTTATTCAAGCTGATTCAAAAAACTTAAACCTAGACAATTGATACATGGAGCAAATTGTTGAGGAACTTCATAAGGTAGCCAGGCGTAACTATCCTCGCCGAAAATTCAACATACGTGGCTTTGACAAAACTTGGCAAGCAGACTTTGTAGAGATGCAGCCTTACGCTCCTGAAAACAAAGGTTATCGGTATATGCTCACTGTAATAGATGTTTTCTCCAAGTACGCATGGGCTGTACCTGTCAAGAAAAAAACCGGTGAAGAAGTAACTGCAGCAATGCATTCAATACTGAAAAAAGGACGGGTGCCCATGAACATGCAAACTGATTGTGGCAAAGAATTCTATAATGCAAACTTCCAAAATCTCATGCAGAAATATAAAATAAATTTGTACTCAACGTACAGCAATCTGAAAGCGTCTATATGCGAGCTATTCAATCGTACTTTAAAAAATTTGATGTGGAAAAAATTTAGTTTGCAAGGCAATTATAAATGGTTGAATTTGTTAGAAACGTTAATTAAACTTTATAATAATGAAAAACACCGAACAATTGGTTGGAAACCAAAAAATGTTTTGGCTGAAAAAAAAGTTCAAATTTTAAAGATGTTGAATAGAAAATGTGAAAATAGCAGTAAGTTTGAGCCTTAATTCAAAATTAGTGATAAAGTATGAGTAAGCAAAATCAAACAAACATTTGAAAAAGGATATGCGCCAAATTGGTCGACGGAAATATTTACCATCACGCGAGTAGCAGCAACAAATTCAATAACGTATCACCTCAAAGATTACCGAGATCAACCTATTTGTGGATATTTCTACGAACAATAAGTGCAGAAAATGAAGCATCCTGATGTATACCTCATAAAAAAGGTTCTTCAAAGACGTGACAATCAAGTTTTTGTCAAATGGTTGGATTTTAACAGTACTCACAATAGTTGGACGAATAAATAAGATTTTTTTTTTAAACTACGTTGAGTAAAAAAATTGTAAGATATTAATACGTGTAACGGCGGTAAACTAAAAATTACCATATTCATCCCCTGCTCATTCCCTAGGAATGTTGTTTTGAAAGCACTTGAGCAAGAACCAACGTGCATCTAAAAAGAGGTGAGTCGCCTGCAAGAGGTGAATCACTTGTAAACATTAGGATAGCATAGAATTATTACATAGAAATAAGCAAAAATATTATTACATGCCAGAATCGTCACAAACAACCAGAACATACTACACCACTAGCAAACAACTACATGACATATTAACTATTACAAACCTGGTACACAACATTAGTAACCTTCAAGGAATTATCCGATTTTTATCATTCAAGTTCGCAAGCTCATGATTAACAGAGTAACCCTTTTTGCATCGCATTAATAATTTCATAAACATACTGCAATAGTCTAATTTTTAATCTAGTTGATTGCTAACACTTTTTCCCGAATGTAAAGAAAAACGGAAAGTAACCCTTCCCCTTTTCTTGGCTCGGAGAGAGAGTCCGTACGCCTGCCTTCAATAGGGGTAACAGAGTTTATGATTCTCTAGGGTACCACGAGACGACGCCCTCTCCAACTACTAGCAGCAGAAAAACATGTTGACTAAAATTCTACCAAAATTTCTCATTATTTTTGTAACAATATAAACATTCAAACTACCGGTAAAACAAATTATGTTAACTTGCGACAGGCAAAGCACTATTATTCTAACAACTGCTATTCTTATTATCATTATTACAATTATTATTATTACTATTATTATTATTATTATTATTATTATTATTATTATTATTATTATAACTAACACCACTTATATTATAATTATAAGTTATTACGGCAGTAGCCACCGTTTCAGCGTTAAGTAGTAGTATTAATTAATAAACCACCAATCGTTTGTTCACCCAAGCATCAATCGAATTGTTAAGCAATTTTCACTGCTCTTTTTGCAACGAGTTTAGTTGAACAAACTACTGGTATTTAGCATTAGTAAATATTAATAATATTCTGTCATAATGTTAAGGTTAAATTATATTAAAATCCTGTCAACTTCGTATGTAAAAGGGAAAGGAAGGGCATGAGCAAGTGAATCTCCTCCCCTTCTCTTAGTGCAAAGAGGAGAGTGAACCGGTTGTGGGAAGTGCAAATTTCTGAGTGGCTATACTAGAGCAGTTCTAGCCAATGGGATTTTCGGCTATTGTCATTTTTGCAAGATTTTCCCCCGGCAAGCTCTCCTGCGTTGTTATCGAACCAGCGTGTTACCGAGGTCCGCTACTTCTTATAAAAAAGCCCAGGGACTCTCTTAACTCGGAATCCTCGAACGGTAGACTGAGTAGTATGAGCTCGCCTCTGCTACCTCCCAGTCTACCACGAGGTAAAGACCCAGTTAATTTTTGTTTTTCACCCTCGAACAGTCGACTGAATGGTTAGAGTCCGCCCCTACTATCACTCAGTCCTCCACGAGCGCGTAGCAAAAACCTCTTTACTTACCTCGGCTCGTACTGGTTTGCCGTGTACTCCAATTATATTTAAAAAAATGTAAGTGTGAAAGTTATAATTTTAAAGTATTCTTTCTTTTCCGCTTGTAATCTTTTTCGGCCGGGTCCATAACTAAAGTTGTTTACGTGCGCACCAATATCCGCCACGGTGTTGGTACCCAAGGATCCTTGAAAATTAATAAAATTATTTACTCGCGCACCAATATCCGCCACGGTATTGGTACCCTAGGATCCTTGAAAATTATTAAAGTTGATTACGCGCTCACCAATATCTGCCACGGTATTGGTACCCGTGGCCCCTTGAAAATTTTTAAGTTATTTCTCGTGCATGCCACTATCTGCCACGGTAGTGGTACTATCGGAGCAAGAACTAACAAAACTAAAGCGAAAATCAGTACTCGCAACGGTATTAATACATCCAAGCTCAGTCGCGAGAAACAAAACTTTTTCCCGTAACGGTGCCGGCATCGTCTAGATCGCGGACGAGATACCCTTCGGTACACCACTCTAGATAAAACTGACTTACTTTAGGCACACCGCGCGCAAGTTAAGTGCATCGGGATATTCCTTGCATACTGATCGCTTGAAGTTGTGTTAAAACAGTCGTAGCCCCTTTGCAAATATCGCGTCGTTAGATAGAACTGTCCCATTAGCTCCGTGTCCCACCAACGTGCTCAGCTTGTGTCCCGAGTTATTAAGCGAAAGCTTGGACTCGAATAGTACGTCATTCAATCGTACTTTAAAAGATCTGATGTGGAAAAAATTTAGTTTGCAAGGCAATTATAAATTTTTAAATAAATACTCAAAATTTTTAGAAAAAATTGTAATTTATTTTTTTACTTTTTTACATTGTGCATAAGAAAATATGATGTGTTTTCCATTGTACACTATAAATAATTTAAATTTATTTACAGCCTCCAATAATTCATTATAAAATTCTTCGTTTTTAAATAGAGCTAAGCTTATTTTAGTTTGCAGAAAAATTTGAAATTCATCGTCAAGTTCTGCAACTATCTTAGGTCCAAATTTAGTATACACTTTTCTTAGTTTTGACACCATGTTGTTTTGATTAGGTATCAATTTGGAAAGTTTCTTTGTAGAAAGAAAATCACTGTCAGCTATTTTGTTGAATACTGCAAGATCGATCTTTAACAAAATTTAAAAAAACATAGAACTTAGCATAAAATGTTCATACATTACATATGCTGAGTAAGTATGCACAAATATTTACTATAAAAAAAATAATACCTTGACTGTATTTAGATTTTTTACTAGGTGGTTCACTTGAAGTTGATGTCAGCTTCTGTTGATTAAGTTCAACCTTACTGAAACCTTTGCTGGAGTGTAGAATGAGCTTGCCTGGTTGATACAACTCCTTATATAGCACCGACCCCTCCACTATAGGCTCATCTGCTAGTGCTCGGTCTATTTTTGGGGGATCCAATACAGTAATAGCCCTTGCAGCTTCTCCTACCTGATTGGCTATCCCCTCTATCGATCCTTCCCTCTTATTGGATGATTCTTCTCCCACTATCCTGTAATGAACCCATAGTAGGGTATCTGTACAACCAGGTTGCAAAAACCGTTTGTCATCATGAGCACTTAATACCAGTACCTTCTACATATTTCGTAAACGAAATATATTTTTCTTTGGTCTGTGGTAAAAGTTGAATTCTTCCTGGAAAGCACTTTGCAAGTTCTTTTATAAATAAATTCAAATTATAGCCACTTAGGTTATGGAAAACTACAGGTTCTTGAGTCTTGATAATTAATATTACACTTATTGTGTGCTGGACCACAATGTATAGAAAAAAATTTTTTCAAATAAATCATGATTATTCAAATTTTGTTGAAGTTTAATAAAATGATGCTTACTTTCCAGTAAGATGGCAGTAATCCCTGACTTTAATATCATTTGAACTGAAAGGTTGGTTGCAAACATGACATAGAATGGCTTTGTTAAATTTAATTTGTTCTTCGGATGTCAAGTAGATCAGTTTAAGAGGTTTTTTGTACAAGTTTTCTAATTTTATTGCTAAAGAATGGAGAGCCTTAACAAACCATTGAGCAGGTATTTAATAATCATTTTCTTCACTTTGTCTAAAACTTTTATATTCTGATTTGCTATCATCATAACAACGTTTGAGAAAATAACCAATGCTATATGCTTTATGTCTTGGATAGAACCGAACATCATTAACAGGTACCAACAAACATTCGAAGTCTGCATATACAACAAAAGGTACACGGTTCTTGAACGCAAAATTTTTTAATTCAAGTATATGCTCATTTTTCTCCCTATCAAGCAGTGTAATTTTATACTCATTTAAATGTTTGCAGTCAACTTCATGAGCTTCAAACTTTTGCTTAGATCAAAAATAGTGAAAGCAACGATCACACATATTTGGTGCATGTTGATGCTGAAATAACTGTTTCCGTATTAAACACGATAAATATTTTATCCACACATAATGATATTTGTACTCTACGATAAGTCGCATTTATTATCACTACATCTTTCATCATCTGTATAGAATTTTTCGACAAGTAAAATATTCACGTTTTTTTTTTTTTATTTGCAGTCAAATGATTAGGGAAAATATTAAATGTATGACCCTTTTATTTCAAAAAATATAAATTAATTGAAATATTGTTTTGATTCTCAAACCTTACGATTTTCTTCGGGATAACTGGAAACTCTGTTGACACTACTACAACTTCTTGAAGAGGATCCTTGAGTAGTGTGGAAGGTAGCTCTGGAAGAGGATCCATGATTACAGCTGGGGAATATTTTGGTGGTGCTACTACTTCTGGAAAATCATCTACGAGCTGCCTTTTTGAATTTTCTACGTTGCGTCCTAAGGCACGAAAAATCAGATGTTCTTAATATCTTCTGATATTACCCTTTCGTGTCTTCTTCACCATGTTAATGCTAAAAAAAATTTTTTTCTATAAATGCTTTTTTAAAATACTAAAAATAAAGGTGAAGAATAGAAAGAAGTTAACTAATTAAAAGAAATAAAGAACTGATGACATTATTTCTGCGTTTTGAGTCGAATGAAAAGATTTTTTAATGTTTCCTTAATGTCACAAGTAAAGGTGAAGAATATAAAGTAGTCAAGTAGTTGAAAGAAATTGAACTCATGACATCATTTTGAACTCATGACGTTATTAATAGGTCGTGAGTAAATAAATTACATATTTCATTTTTTTTAACGAAAAAAATTATTAAGATTATACGGAATACCTTCATACTTGAGAGCGTTGGCTGATGTGTTGTACGAAGTATCCTGAAGTGTAACTTCTTTCTCTCCTCAGCTGCTGACGCTGATGTTAAAAATATAACTGAAGCACGTGGAGAAGGTCAAGGGATTGCTCTTAAAGAATATGGCGGAAGAGAAAGAGAAAAGCCACTTTCCATAAGTTAAAAATTTTGCATAGTGTGGAATGAGTAGGAGAAAATAAATTTGTCCTTTTCTAATTTTCCTATTGGTTTAAAGTATTTGATGCTATGGAGAGGGGATACTTCTTTCCAACCCCAGACCTTTGATGTTGTGCATATGGAAAGGGTAAGACTTAATTATGTCCTTTTCTAGTTCTCTCTCATTGGTTCACTACAAGATACAAATTTTCATCTCCAAGGATATTAAATTCTTATACAGCGTGGGTGAAAATTTAGGGGGGGGGGTTGGCAAATTTCCACCTATCTAGTTTGAGTTTTTCATACTGTGCATAAAAAAATAAATGGAGAAGGGGTTAATTGTCGGAGTAACAGTACCGGAGTCTTTAAAAGGGAAGTTGTACTTGAAAATAGTTAGTCGAAAACAGTTAGTTGAAAATATCAGTCCAAATAAACAGTAGATATCTTGTCTGTTAAAATGGCTCCTGTAAATGAAGAATTTTCAAGTGATAATGAAGTGCTAAAATGGGAAAATTTTGAGGATTGAGTGTCCGAGGAATTTGTGCAGGACTTAGAGGATGAAGTGGATCAACCTCCAGCATACGAAATATTCGAGCAGAATTTGGAGGATTTAAATGAGGTATTTAAACGAGGCTTGAACGATAGTTTTGATTCATCACCATAATCGCCCTCAGTCTTATATACATAGGAATTTAATATGCGTGCTCATGTTGAAAGACCGGCTCAGTCATCTACATTGCTATTCCGAGAAATCACGTTTTTTGGTAAGTTTATTTATCAAAATAAGATCTTCTTAGATTTAAAGATGTAATGAGCATTTTTAACATGAATGAAAATACAAATTTTTTTGTTTTGTTTCAAACTTAGAGGGTGACTTTTTAACATGCTCTTTACATCTAAATAACATCGTTTTGGTAGAAGAAGCACTTCTCAACGAGAATACGTTGCCAGTAGTAAGACAGTTTACAACGCTAAGTATGGTTGGACAATTGGAAACACCATTAGACGATGAATTGTTATCACCATCGTTACACGCTTCCTTTTTCGATAAAGGATTAGAAAGGATTAAATTAGAATATTTATTTTGATAAAAAACTTCATTTTGTTTCATTTTTTAGAATTTATTTATTTGTTTGTTTTTCAGACAACGCTGAGGAATTTATTTTTACCGACACATGTCTTCAAGCATCTTTTTCGATGCTTGAAGAACATAACCAAACATCACAAATACGTGTCTATAGGTCTACACCTGATGTAGATCTCATGTGGACACCAATATTCGAGGTAGATGTTACAATATCAGCTGCATAAAATTCAAGCAGTGTTGCAAATGGCGTGCACTAACTCCGGTAACACGTGAAAAAGTGAAAGGGAGCTGTTAAAGGCGCTCGCCCATCAGCTGCATGAAAACTCAAGCAGTGTTGCACATGGCGCTCGAAAACTCCGACAACGCTTCAAGTGGTGCACACAATTAAAAGGGGGTAGGAGCCTTTGCGCAGTTGCACATGACGCGCGCAAACTCCGACAACGCTGCAGGTGGTGCACATAATTGGGAGGGGGTAGAAGCCTCTGCGCATGCTCAATGCGCACTTAACCGTTTAGCTAAAACTTACCTATGTTGAACCACATCAAGCTTTTGACTTTATTCACTTGATCACACTAGACCGAGTAGCATCGGTTACTTTTTCCATTTAAAATGGAGTACATTGTAGACTTTCAGGGCTTTAAAAGCCTCGTCAACTATTTTATTTTTAAAGAAATTTCATTTGTTGACCTTAACAAGGATACTTTGCCAGTTGTTGTTGTGCTTAACCCACCTTTTCCATTTGAGCATCTACCAAAAAAATTTTTAAAACATAATAAATGTCTAGAAGCTAATTTCCATGGTCTAAGTTAGGATTTTGGTGATATTTCTCACATGGAAGAAATAAACAATTTTAAGCGCATTCTGATTAGTGCTGGAACAGTTTATGTCAAAGGTTGTGAAAAGAAAAAATGGTTACAAAACATACTACCATGCGAGTATGTATTTTATATATTATTAGCTTAATAAAAATACCTTAAAAATAAAAAAAATAATTTTTCGTACGAATAGAACAAACACTTTTTTCAGAGTAATTAATATTGAAGAGTATGGATGTCCTCTCTTAAAAATTTCGTATAAGACTATAAGCCATGCAAACATCACAGCTTTTATACTGATCCAGAATGTGCAGTGAAAAATGCATTGGAAATAAAAGATTGGATGCAAAGTCGGAAAAAGTATAAAATTAAAAGAATCACATACTTGACTATTTATTCTTGTAAACGCAAATTTAAAAAAAAAATTTTTATAATTATTGTTAGAACAAATAAGATTTGAAAGTATTTTGCAAGTCTAGTTTTGTCAATATAAATTTTTTTAATTTAAAATAAACAGATTACCCAAAATAAATAATAAAAATGTTAAACAATTCTTTTTCTACCTCTTCTTATCCTACATTATCGTGCAACGCACTCGCTTACAAAAAAATATATATACCCATCGCGTGCACAATCTGACATCATTTTGAACTCATGACGTTATTAATAGGTCGTGAGTAAATAAATTACATATTTCATTTTTTTTAACGAAAAAAATTATTAAGATTATACGGAATACCTTCATACTTGAGAGCGTTGGCTGATGTGTTGTACGAAGTATCCTGAAGTGTAACTTCTTTCTCTCCTCAGCTGCTGACGCTGATGTTAAAAATATAACTGAAGCACGTGGAGAAGGTCAAGGGATTGCTCTTAAAGAATATGGCGGAAGAGAAAGAGAAAAGCCACTTTCCATAAGTTAAAAATTTTGCATAGTGTGGAATGAGTAGGAGAAAATAAATTTGTCCTTTTCTAATTTTCCTATTGGTTTAAAGTATTTGATGCTATGGAGAGGGGATACTTCTTTCCAACCCCAGACCTTTGATGTTGTGCATATGGAAAGGGTAAGACTTAATTATGTCCTTTTCTAGTTCTCTCTCATTGGTTCACTACAAGATACAAATTTTCATCTCCAAGGATATTAAATTCTTATACAGCGTGGGTGAAAATTTAGGGGGGGGGGTTGGCAAATTTCCACCTATCTAGTTTGAGTTTTTCATACTGTGCATAAAAAAATAAATGGAGAAGGGGTTAATTGTCGGAGTAACAGTACCGGAGTCTTTAAAAGGGAAGTTGTACTTGAAAATAGTTAGTCGAAAACAGTTAGTTGAAAATATCAGTCCAAATAAACAGTAGATATCTTGTCTGTTAAAATGGCTCCTGTAAATGAAGAATTTTCAAGTGATAATGAAGTGCTAAAATGGGAAAATTTTGAGGATTGAGTGTCCGAGGAATTTGTGCAGGACTTAGAGGATGAAGTGGATCAACCTCCAGCATACGAAATATTCGAGCAGGATTTGGAGGATTTAAATGAGGTATTTAAACGAGGCTTGAACGATAGTTTTGATTCATCACCATAATCGCCCTCAGTCTTATATACATAGGAATTTAATATGCGTGCTCATGTTGAAAGACCGGCTCAGTCATCTACATTGCTATTCCGAGAAATCACGTTTTTTGGTAAGTTTATTTATCAAAATAAGATCTTCTTAGATTTAAAGATGTAATGAGCATTTTTAACATGAATGAAAATACAAATTTTTTTGTTTTGTTTCAAACTTAGAGGGTGACTTTTTAACATGCTCTTTACATCTAAATAACATCGTTTTGGTAGAAGAAGCACTTCTCAACGAGAATACGTTGCCAGTAGTAAGACAGTTTACAACGCTAAGTATGGTTGGACAATTGGAAACACCATTAGACGATGAATTGTTATCACCATCGTTACACGCTTCCTTTTTCGATAAAGGATTAGAAAGGATTAAATTAGAATATTTATTTTGATAAAAAACTTCATTTTGTTTCATTTTTTAGAATTTATTTATTTGTTTGTTTTTCAGACAACGCTGAGGAATTTATTTTTACCGACACATGTCTTCAAGCATCTTTTTCGATGCTTGAAGAACATAACCAAACATCACAAATACGTGTCTATAGGTCTACACCTGATGTAGATCTCATGTGGACACCAATATTCGAGGTAGATGTTACAATATCAGCTGCATAAAATTCAAGCAGTGTTGCAAATGGCGTGCACTAACTCCGGTAACACGTGAAAAAGTGAAAGGGAGCTGTTAAAGGCGCTCGCCCATCAGCTGCATGAAAACTCAAGCAGTGTTGCACATGGCGCTCGAAAACTCCGACAACGCTTCAAGTGGTGCACACAATTAAAAGGGGGTAGGAGCCTTTGCGCAGTTGCACATGACGCGCGCAAACTCCGACAACGCTGCAGGTGGTGCACATAATTGGGAGGGGGTAGAAGCCTCTGCGCATGCTCAATGCGCACTTAACCGTTTAGCTAAAACTTACCTATGTTGAACCACATCAAGCTTTTGACTTTATTCACTTGATCACACTAGACCGAGTAGCATCGGTTACTTTTTCCATTTAAAATGGAGTACATTGTAGACTTTCAGGGCTTTAAAAGCCTCGTCAACTATTTTATTTTTAAAGAAATTTCATTTGTTGACCTTAACAAGGATACTTTGCCAGTTGTTGTTGTGCTTAACCCACCTTTTCCATTTGAGCATCTACCAAAAAAATTTTTAAAACATAATAAATGTCTAGAAGCTAATTTCCATGGTCTAAGTTAGGATTTTGGTGATATTTCTCACATGGAAGAAATAAACAATTTTAAGCGCATTCTGATTAGTGCTGGAACAGTTTATGTCAAAGGTTGTGAAAAGAAAAAATGGTTACAAAACATACTACCATGCGAGTATGTATTTTATATATTATGAGCTTAATAAAAATACCTTGAAAATAAAAAAATAAATTTTTCTTACGAATAATACAAACATTTTTTTCAGAGTTATTAATATTGAAGAGTATGGGTGTCCTGCTCTTANCGTGAATCTCTACTTGGAAAAACCCGCTCTTCAGATCTACCACGGTTATATATTTTGCAGCCGCTAAATTTTCCAAAATTTCATTCTGGAATGGCAGTGGATAGCACGTACCGACTGTTATTTCGTTCAATAGCCGGAAATCTGTTACGACCCTCCAGCGTTTTTCTTCGTTTGGTCCCACGTTTTTCGGGACAATCCACATATTTGAGTTATATGGGGATGTCGATGGCTCAATTATTTGTTGCTGCAGTAGTTTATCTATTTCTACTTGCATCTGTTCTTTTAGTTTTATTTGATAGCGTACAACATGCTGAAGGCTTTAATCAAGTTGAGTCTAAATAATTACAATACAATATTAAAAAAAAAAAAGTTTTACAGAAAACAGTAGCAGTAGAAACAATTTTTACCAACAATGGACACTATTTGAGATATTGAATTTATGGCTACGAATACAACCTTTTAAAATTATATTTTTATAGTATCAAATACAAGAGTATTGGTACACGAGTCTACAGAACAACAAATAACACACCCGACCGTCCAAAAGAACGTGTCAACGACCGTACAAAAAGTTAAAGGAAACGCTGGGTCCTATACCCAAAAGAGTGTATTAGCAATTAGCAGTTGCCATCAATAAAAAATTTATAACGATTGTTTAAGTGGTTTGTATTAAGCATTATATAAAGGTTTTATTATTTAAATGTATATAAGACATTTCAGAGAAAAGTCTCTTGAATTTGATTTCCTTAATGTCTACGATTTTTACACTGACAAAATTAAAGATTTCTGAGGGTAATGTATTTTTCACATGTTGTACTAATGCTCATTTATTTTATAAATTCTTGCAAAAGCCTTTGTGCTTATTAATTCTTAAATTTAGACAAATAGAAGACTGTCCTACGTATAAAGTTTCGTTACCATGAGAACTTATTTCGTAAGCTATAATATATTCGTTACCATCTTTCAATGGGTCTTTTTGTTATTGAATAAATTTTTTAAATTTCTTTGTACCTTTTAGAACAACGTCCATTTTTATCATAAAAAACTTCTTGATAACCGGAATAAGATCTTCAAAAATAGGCAGTACTATGTATTTGATGTTATTGTTCTTCTGACCTTTAGAGTTTTTAAATAAACAATTCTTTTTCTACCTCTTCTTATCCTACATTATCGTGCAACGCACTCGCTTACAAAAAAATATATATACCCATCGCGTGCACAATCTGCACAAAATATTCAAACAGCGCGCGCAATCTCAAGCAGCGCTGTAGGCGAAAAATGCGCATCCCAGGGCACGCAAACTCAAGTCTGCCAGACCCGATCGCCCATTGGCTGCAAGGGGAGTCCAACTCATCTACGAAGAGGGACTGCCACGGGAAGGGGCACACCGTGAGAGGGGGCCACCGCCATAAGGAGGGGCACACCGCGAGAGGGGCTACCAAGGAGGGGGGGGGGCTGTGCTGGAATTGACATAGCTTATCTACTGAAAAAAAAATGTTAATGACACATATATTTTTTAACGAAACATAAATAAGAGAAATGAAAACAAAATGATAAATTGAATTTAAAAAAAAAAAATTACCATGATGTGGATTTGAACCCTTAAGAGCAAAACACTTGAAGTGCTCGGTACCTTTTCGAAGAAATCAGACCAGTAAGTTCAGAAGAATAGATGCATTTGACGTAGCACCGAGCGCTCATGCCAGTTTTACCGTACCCGTACCACAGTTATTCGCTCAAAGTGAAGTACGAACGAACTGTACAAATGGTACGAGGGTCGAGTGCGTGGCACGAAATCTAACAGTTCAAAAGCAACAAATGATTCGTATATTCCAAATAAACCTTACTTTTTACAGTTTTCATAGAATTTGAGATTTTTTAAATTCGATTGGGTTATTAGATTGTCATCGCAATAATCTAAAACTCTCCATGATATAATTTCAAATTAGATTTTTATAAAAAGAATATAAGGGATAAAGGCCGTTATCGCACATCCGCCAAAAAAAGCTACGGATTACGGATTGTAGTAAAAAAAAATCTCCAACGCTTTCTTAGTTTGATTCGTACAAAATTCGCTCCGAGCCAATGCGGTGGTTGTGTTTTCTTCAGCCTAAATCAGGCAAAATAAGCTGATAGAATTAGCTCATTAGAAGACAGATCTTGGATGAAATTCCTTATAGTATCTCACATGATTCATTCGATGTATTCAGTGACGAGAAGCACATCTTTAGAAAAACACCCATTTAAAATGCGGGTATCATTTTTTTATTAACAATTGATGCAAAAAAGTGCTGAAAAATCATGCTTTTTTAATTATATCTTTAAGCCCATCACCAAAAGCCATATTTTGTGGTATGTCATTTGTAGGTATTATTAAAACGAACAATTTACGACTGGAGTTATTAAAACCGGTTTATAATTGTTTAAAATAATCGACATGTAATGCTGAAAAAATTAAAATTACGTCACCAAAAAATTTTTAACAGCTCCAAAACTCAGTAAAAATGTTTTCTGTAAGCATTAAATAATCTAAAAATTTTTTGTAGCGAAATACCTTTAACTTTTCAAGAAAATACATTTATTTAATAAAAAGGTGTCAAATATCTAATTTAATCTGATCTGGTTGTCGTCATCTAATAGGGTTTATTTTTTTTGTTGGAACGTTTAGTTTCTCAATTTACTGATGGCATAAAAATTTTGGCAATTTTCGATCAATTAAATGGTTTTTTTTAAGTGTGACTTTTGCGAATGATTACTTTTTGGAATACCTCATTAACAAATTGACACATCGGCATAAAACTAATACTTTCTAAAAACTGGAATTTTCTTATGAATTAAAAAAAAGTTATTGTTGTAAAATGTTTACGACCAACACAATTTTTTAAATTGTTTTTTACGCTATTTTTTTAATGAACAATACAAATGTATGAAATTTGGACTGTTGCTAGTTTAATACTTGAAATTCGATCCTGTATTTTTTTTTAACTATGTTTTTAAGGCCTAGTTACAATGTTTATTGACAACCATTTGATTGAAACACAAAGAAACGCTTGTCATTTTAAACTAGAATTTTTTCGATCGTAAGACTTCAACTTCACACGTTGAGGAAAACAATTTGTTATCCGATTTTGACCTTTTTTTACCACGTCTAGTGACGTCTACCCACTATCGGTAATAAATACCATATGTTATTCGTCACCTAGCTGCCACACCCATAAATCGATACCAACGCACGATCGGTCGATCGCGTGCTCACCAGCCATTCCTGCTCCCAAACCCCACCCCCGTCAAATTCAACAGCTGGCTTACGCCTGCAGCTGCACCTTTTTTCCAAGAATATGTTAATCAAATTTACCTCCACTCCTTGACTCACACCGATCCTACCCCCGATTATCAATCCAATTTAGGGTTTAAATAGAACCGTGCTCTACGAGCTCGTCCTCTTTTCTGGAGAATCCGTCAAACAACAAACAAGAAGCCGCCATTAACTACAGCGAGTTGCATTATTAAACATCCGATATTCTAAATTATCCTTATAATATTTGTGATTCAATAAAGCAAGTTTTGCTAATAATTCAGTTGAGCTTTTCCTTTCTTATAATAAATTACCGGCTCAACGAGCCATTCGCGTCACTGGCCAACCCAGGAGAGCTGTCAGCTGCTAATCATCCATTATTTGTAAAGGTACTGATAAATTACTTTTAATATATTAATTTCATTTCAAACACTGCTAAACACAAACGCATTTGCTGCCTACGCGCTGCACGATGCATTCAAATTCTCGCATGCTAAAGTTACGTCGAAGAGCCATGATTTAACAATTGGGAGCTCGTTCTAAGAACAAAAAAAACCATTATTTTTGACATATTTACAATGGACAACCGCAACGCTCACGCACTCAAAATTCTACTCACTCACATAAAAGAACTGAACCTTCTTTTACTGTAAAAAGACAACCGAACTTTATCAGATTGTTTAAATTATTTATAAATGAGAGAAAAAGACTTACCCGATAGTATAAATCTCACAAACGCCCCCAAATCAAGAAATTAGTGGCATCCTTATCGCGAATAATACATACGGAAATCGTCACAAGCGTCTGTCAAGACGAATTAATGATTGATATCTTAAAAGATTTACTTACTCAAAATATAAATCCCCTGGAAATAATAACTGCCATTCAGCAAAAAGAAGCCATCACCAACTACAACTAAGAACTTGGTAAGCTTTCAGCGAATGACACGGAAATTACCAAAGATCTTTCAAAACTAGACCTCAATATTCCACTTAATCCATACATGAGAGCATCACAGTTCACCAACCCTAATAGAACAAATTATGAATCGTGATTCTCACAAGGGAATAATACAACCAACAAAATCACTAACACTTCAAGCACCGGCACACTTCCCAAAATCATCGAAACACCTAAAAATCACAACTCCAACAATTTTACTCCCAATAATAACTCTAGCTTTTTTAAAAAGCCCAGTATAACATAAAAAGCTTGTATAACATAAATAATTTAACTCTGACACCCATTCGCAATCTTTCTATAAAAGACGCAATCGAAATGATACCTACATATAACGGGTCAAACATCCCACTCTCAACCTTTTTAGACGGCTGCAGAGAAGCATGCCACGTAATTCCAAAAATAAACGAAACCGATCTAGCAAAATTAATTAAAATACGACTTTTGGGAGAAGCATTACTCTCTACCAAAAATAAAATTTTTGACACCATCGAAGAAATAGCTATATTTTTTACAAACATTTTCGGATCCGTAAAAACATGGCATCACGTAATAGGCGAGCTAGCGGCGTTAAAATAAAAAAAAAGAACCTTATCTTCTTTTCTAATAGAGTCAAAGGCACCGCCCGAGAATCAATTAAACCAACTCTCCGTGACGGTCGAATACATCAGGAATTCTAAGCACAACTAGAACAGGACAAAGTTAAATATTTCATAAAAAGGTTACACTGGGTAATAAAAGACCATATGGGCCAAGCAAACAACCTAGAAACTGCCACAACTCAAGCGATAGGAATCGAAAGAGACTTTGCATGTTATGAACTTGAACATCTACGAGAAACTGTAAAAATCATAAGTAATAGACAAAGTCAACATGCACGAATAAACTTAATCCAAACTCCAGAAGAATGCCAAATTTGTGAAAGACGAGGGCACACAGCAGGTGATTGCTGGTATCGCTACAATACTAGTAAAGCTGTCACTCACCAAGCCACGCCCATGTACATTGTTACGCCATTCACCACCGAACGTCGTCCTAGCCGCTCCCCTATACCGTTATACTCTCAGTCCCTAAAAAAGGGCGTGTCATGGAGTCAACCATCACATAATAATCCCACACCTACATAATCCCGCAGCGAGAAAGCTTGGGAGAAACCAGCAATGTAATACTAACAACTTCTCAAAACAGAGAACAGTTAACAAAACCATCTTACTAAACATAAAAATCCACCTACCGTAACAATTAAATCTAGCAAAATCAATCGATCCTTGTCGTTTATTCTCGACACCGATGCGGAAGCATCACTCATTAAAGAATCCGTCATTCCACCCAACATCATAATTTTTCAAGATACCATTATTCACCTAAAAAGCACAACGAACGGGGAAATAAAGACCCAAGGGTACATCGTTTCAAGCCTTCAAGAATGCTTCTTCGAATTTCACATTATAATAGATGATTTTCCCATAGAAACATACGGCCTAATAGGAAACGAAATATTTTGTACTCATCAAGTACAAGTTTATCACTATGAAAATTATTTAAAAATAAGAAATTGCGTAATGCCTATCCAAACCAAAACAAATAGCACAAGGCATTCCTAAAAACAGCGTGAAAATTCCTTCGTATGAACAAGTATTCCATACAACTTCTTACGCAATAAATAAATAGAGCACTCTCACTCAGAACTTTCGAAAGCTGCACAATCCGAACTCACAAGTAACCAGGAAATAAGAACTCCCGAATCATCAGAGATCTCCGAGATCCGAAATCATGAAATTAAAAATGATATTTCAAAAGCCGAAATCCGAAATCATGAATTAAGAAACAAAATTCCAAAAATTGAAATTCGAAATAAAAAATAATACACCAAAAGCCGAAGCTCAAAATCATGAAATAAAAGCTAACTTTACAATCACCAAAATCCGAAATCAAGAAATAAAAAACTATTCTATGAACGTGGAAATCCGAAACCAAGCAACAAAAACTTCTGTAATGAACTCCGAAATCCAAAATTCGAAAAATCAGGACTCAAATAAACATGACACAAAAATTCAAAACTTCCAACTCAACAACAATCAAGTATCCATATTCAAAAATCAAAAAAATTCTAACCCCAGAAGAAATTATTGCAAAACTGCCGATAATAATAGAAGCAACGAAGCTAAAAATCACCACGACAATCTATATGCACCACATCGGGATACAAACGCAAGTGACATGGAAAACGAACTCCTTGAAAGCCTCAAAAGCTTAGAAAAATCACTTATATACAAAAATGAAGGCTGCGACCTAGCACAATATTCAAACCTATCTCAAAAATTTCTCATCACTAAATACAAAAAAGGACTAAAAATATTGCAAAAACAGATAAGCACATATTTAAAAGAGCAAAACCCTCAGAAAATCATAAAAGCGGAGAAACGCGCCAACAATTGCATGAAAAACCTCAAATTACAAATAAAAGGAAAATATGCTCCAAATTTCAAAATTAAAAAGATCTTAAGCACATCATTAAACTCGAATGTAACTCTACGCGAGCAAAAGATTTTAAATTTATTACGTCTCGGGCACATCGAGTACACCAAGCTAACAATCATAAAAAAGATAATAGTACACTATGCCGACAGGGTTTACCTCGAAAGTGAAAGTTTACCTGCTACGGACCTCATGAAGCTAAACATTCCAACAATAACTAGTACATCCATTAAAATAAAGCCTTTCCGGCAACCTCCCATCATGCGGAAAGAAATAAGCATACAAGTCTAAGAAATGCTGAAAACGAAGTCATTGAGCTCTTCATGAGCCCTTACGCGGCGCCTGTTTTCTGCGTGCAAAAAAAACCAAGACCCAACGAATAAAAAAGATACAGAGTCGTAATAAACTTTAAAAAACTCGATGACGTAATACCCGACTATAATCATCCAGTACCGAACATAGCAGATATTCTTGACAAAATCGGTGCATCTAAATATTTGACAGTCTTTGATTTGAAAGCTGGTTATCACCAAATAAAAATAAGAAAAAAAGACAGATATAAAACTGCCTTTTTGTGCGATCTAGGACTTTTTCACTTTAAAAGATGCCCTTTCAGACTAAAAACAAGTGCACCAATATTTTTAGCAATCATAGCTGCCTCAATTTCAAACATTAAAGGAGCAGTTTCTTTCTTCGACAATGTATGTATTCACTCCCAAGAATTCGATAAATACTGTGAAATTATTATTCAAGTTTTAAAGCAACTAAGAGAAGCAAATTAAGTCTTGTAGCCAGAAAAATGCGAATTTTTAAAACAAAAGATAAATTATCTTGGTCATATAGTTAGTAAAAAGGGCTGAAACCCGATCCAAAAAAGATCGAAGCAGTTTAAGAATTTCCTCGACCAAAAAATCAAAAAAACGTCTAACAATTTTTAGGATTAGTAGGCTACTACCGTCGATTTATAAAAAACTTTGCCAAAATATCAAAACCCTTAAACATGCTATTAAAAATAAAAGGAGTTCTCGTGGAACAAAGAAACTTAAACAGCATTTGAAATCCTGAAAGACAAAATATGCTCTCCTCCAATTTTAATCAACCCCAACTTTAGAAAAACCTTTATTCTTACAACAGATGCTTCGGGCTATGCTATAGGAGGCGTGCTCTCACAAGGAGAAATTGGGAAAGATAGGCCCATCACTTTCATATCCCGCGCCTTATCCAAAAGTGAAAGCAACTACTGTACATTCTCGAAGTAGCCCTAGCTTTAATATATTGCATAGAGCAATTTAGAGTACGGAAGAAAATTCATATTAGTGACTAATCATCGACCCCCTGTATGGCTCAATTTGATGAAAGACCCATGCTCCCAGGTCACATGCTGGTGACTTAAGCTCGCCGACTTTCAATTTGATGTAATATACAAACCAGGCTTCCAAAACGTTAACACAGACGCATTATCTAGAAACCCAATCGACGCTCACATACTTTTACTCATCTGCACAAAAGAAGAGCCGCAACAGCTGCTAAATACCGTATAAGAAGAAATCCAACAATACGGCATAATGACACGCCAAAGAGCAGGTAAAAGCATTAGTTTCCGCTACAAAGAAGCCCTATCAGTTTTAGCTTCTAAAAAACGAAAACTTGACAACAATAACAATAAAGACCATGCACCCGGCTCAACTATTTTTGAGCAAGAGCAAGCGGCCTCTTCCATAAAAAGAAGGTAAAACAAAAAAAACTTGCCAAGCACCCATCACAAAACTAATAAAAGTCAGCAGCGAGACCCTCACAACGGCGAAGAAAACTTTTTCAAATCCTACCTTTATGCGAAGCATTTATTCAAAGAAAACATGAAGAAAATAATACGTAGAATAACAATAATGACAGTATTAGCCCATCCACCCTAATCACACAAAAAAATAATACAATTTTTTCAAGGGAAAACATCTCTATGAGAAAAGACAATTATGTTTACTTCACCGACAATCTTGGCAAAATATGAGATGACGGAGCACAAGATATCTATACAATAAACAAATTACCCAGCATGGAAAAATTGACAATCGGCACACCTGAATTAATTAAACACAACCACAATTTTCACATAGTTTTACCCATAAGAGGCCAAGACAAAGAAAGCATAACAATCATAACAACAGTGATGAATAAGTCACTTATCAACTTAAATGAAATATTAATAGAAAAAAATATATTAACAGTCAGTATTGCTAGAACCGCAAAATTAGAAAATATCGAAATACAAAAAATTCTACAGATGTTATAAGAACATATCACACAAACCAAAATAATAATTTGCCTGGGAATAACACAGTATCCACCGTCGCAGAAAAGATATAACGTTATTAAGGAAATGCATAACTCCGCCATAGGGGGGCATAAGGGTGTAAATGAAACTTACAACAAATATGAACACAAATATTTTCGGGAACATCAGAAGGAAGACATCCAGTCGTACATACGAAAATAGCTCGAATGTCAGATAAAAAACTAGTACGTGTTAAAACCAAACAAAAATTAATTATCACCGAAACACCTACCAACACTTTTGCTAAACTCGCTCTGGACATAGTGGGTCCGTTACCAGCAACTCAGCAAAATAATGAGTACACTCTATCGATGCAGTGCTTATTCTCAAAATACGCTATAGCAGTCCCATTAAAAGATCAAACTGCTGTATCAATATAAGACGCTTTCGTTAAGAAATTCATTCGTATTTATGAAGCTCCAGCAGCTATCCTAATGGATTAATGCACTTACTTTCTAAACAAATTAATTAAGAGAGTAGCTAGTCAATTCAAAATCAAACAATTTAAAACAAAAGCGTTCTATCTCTTATTAAACGGTTCCCTTGAAAGATCACATCACACCCTTACTGAATATCTTAAAATATTTAGTACATGAAAACAACAGTGGGATAAATGGGTAGGATTAGCAACATTCAATTTCAATACTAATAAACACGAAAGCACTCAGCACACACCTTTCGAACTAGTTTTTGGAAAAATATCACGGCTACCTAGTAGCGAACCCCTTGAAGCAGATGATTTAATACCCATACACTCACAATACATGACAAATCTAGTCACTCAACTTAACACGCTACATGAGATCGCTCAAGAAAAATTAATCATGGTTGAAAATAAAGCAAAAAAAAATATACGATAAAAATCGAGTTCTAAATTAATTAATATAGGAGACAATGTATGACTCCTACAGGGCCCCAAAGGTCATAAATTTATTTGATGAGTATTCAGGACCTTACTTAGCGCTCCACATGGGAAAACGAAAATGTCAAAATTTAAGATCAACGAAACACACAGTGAAATGGTACACAACAACCGCTTACGCCGCTAATACATTTCTCAGAACCCCTAAATAAAATAAAAAATAAGAAAAAACATTAATGCACACATAATTACACACGCATGCGCCATCTGCAGATAAGTATACCCTTTTTGCTCGCTAAACGCTTGTGTCTATTGTCGTTATCATTTTTGTTTAATATTCCGTTAAGACCACGCTGAAGCATGAGTCAATAATATTAATCACGAAAAACAAATTAAAAATTACTCGTTTTACAGATGAAGATAATTCTCTGGCTATTCATCTTTTGCCAAGTCGTCAACCTAGCCACAGCAATCATCGGATATGACTGCGGCCAATCTTTCGATAATTTTACAACTTTCTCTCTGGTCAAAACCGGAAAATGCGACATTCCTGAACCGGTGATAAATTCAACTAGAGTACACGTGTCACTCATCCAATTGAACGACTACGCCTCCACACGTGTCATTTATTGCAAAATCAAGCTTAAGAGAACAACACAACATTGCGACATGTGGTCGCATAATTCTGCAAGAAAAAACGGGAAAATTGAATACCTCATCAGAGAAATAACACGAGATGATTGCAATAGAATGCACTCACACAGAAGTATAACTTTCTATGACAACATAATACAAGACATCTCTATCAACAACACGAAGACCTATTTTGTAAAATTAGCAGGCTCCGTAGGCGCTAACGGCGCCTGTGAAAACGAAGGATCACATATAGACGCATACGGGGAATATTAAAAAGTATTCGTATAGGGTTACGCCACTATTACTTTAGAAGAGCGTTACAATGCTATAGATTTAAACAATAATAAAATAAGACTCGAATCAGGAATGTCATGTATCTTTGCAGACGATCACTGCATTGACAGCATTTACGGATACGCATTTTAGAACGTAATCCCTATTGACTCATGCGACCGTGATCGCTACACAAATCTGTTTACAGGATAAGTAAACAGCGTACTTGAAAGAGAGAATAAGTTTAAGTCGCTCTATGTACTCAAATCAGATCATGTGTCGTACGCATTCAAACATATCGGCGCTGTTAACACATGCTCTTTCACGCTTATTAAAACGGAACACCCAAAAATATTTTTACTGACTGACCCCGAGAAGCAGAATTTTCCAGCAGAAAAAAACGTTGATATTGAAAACATAGATGTGTTTACATACGTGAATTCTAAATTTATTTTTATAGAAAAAAACGTTAGAAAACAAATGAAGGAACTTTACAGAGATGTACTGTTAAAACAATATGAATTAGAGAGAAAATTAATCGCAAATGCACTCAATATTGCCACCATTTTACCAGATAATTTCACTCATCAATTTATTTCGGGCCCAGATTACATTAGCTTTTTGGCCAGGGAGGTAGCGTTGTTAAGTGTGTACAAGTAGAAGATCGCATAAGAGAAACCGATGCATGCTACTAAGAGCTTCCAATGTTTTGAAATGAAAAACCGTACTTTGGCGCCTCGCCCACACGCACTTAAAGAATACGGTACAAAAATAGGATGCGATACAGTACTCCCCATAATGTTTGATTTCGGATCACGATGGTACAAAATGTTACCACAAATTACAACTCAAGATGACCCACAGTTACTAAGACCAGACACCAAAGAAACTTGGAAATACTCCAGTCCTCTGGACCTAGCGAATAGCGGTATTTATTCTTACAACAACATAGAAAAATTAAAAAATTACATCATGTCTCCTTCCTAACGCTCAGCGGTACTTAATCAAGTAGCAGCAAGTATAACAGGAAAGACATGACTTGCACAACAATTTTCACTCTTACACATCTATGACAGAAACACTTTACAAACACTCGCAGAAAATACTTCGAATAAAATGTGGCAAAAAATTATTTCTTGTGGCTCAGCAAGTGCCGCTTTTATCACTATAATAATATGTTTCCGAATCATTAAATTTATTCTAGACACAATTATTTACGGTTACGCTCCCCACAGCATTTATGAATGGTCAGTTCACATTCTAGGAGCAATCTGGAATTCACTCACGAACCTGCTGCTACATCTGGCCACATCGCCGATTAACGGCGAAAACTCAGGCAACGAAGGGAATACCACTGCACAAAACGCACCAAGTTATCAGCAAATACCAGTAAGCAACTCACTGAAACAATATTTATAGACTCTATTGCAGCCACCGCACCACCAAAAATCGATACACACTTATACCCCATATTACATGAACCTCGAATTTCATTTTTAGCCATTCTTACTAAAAATGCAGAAACACAAGTTTTAAAATAAAAAAAAAAAAAAAACCCTTTAACATGGAACAATAAATAAATTAATCTCATAATTGAGTCCAAAAACAAAATTTTCTCAACCATTTAACCGATATTAATGACGCAATAATTTGGACAAAAAACGTAGAAATGATTCAACAACTAATTACTCTCACAGAAATGATCGTGTCCTACAGTTTTATATCAGAGCTGGTAAAATAGCGCATCAGACCTAACTAGAAATAACATAATAAACACCCAAGAGCGTTAAAAACTAGAAATAGCTTGTTTTATTAAAGGGCTTAAAGCTCTAGTAGGTCGCTACATGTACCCACCCGCATACTACGCAACTCTCAAAGAGTGCCACCAACATGTTAAGCAAGTCGATAATCACTTAAGAAATCTTAAAAATCTGAAGCTGCAACAGTACCTAGAAATAACTATGTTACAATAAAAAAAAAAAAAAACGATTTCCTTTTTTTTTACTTAGAATATCTTTATTCCGTTTTCAGATATCAGAAATGTTATTCAGTTATATTATAATTACAATCATTACAACAACGAGTACCTAGGTAATACCTGAATTTCATTAATCAAACTTTAATCTAGAAATCGCTAGTGAACAAATACAAGATATGAGGACAATAAGCAAATTTTGGTCCATAGTGTCTCACATAGACACTAGCCATCTTAAAGGAGCTCATTATAACCTCACCGAAATTTTAACCAATCTTTACACCACCTTTCTAGAAAGAAACATCCACAATGACACCTTATCTTACACAGTAGAAGAATCAGCTATTAAAATTCAAGAACTAGGTAACCTCAATTCTATATTCTATAAATTATTAACATCTTACCAAGTTAACAATGCCACAACTCATTCCGAAGATATCAGAATTTTCAAACATATGTATAGCACCCAACAGCAAACCATCGCTAAACGCGAAAAATGCACTCATTACACAGACAATGAAATAAACAAAAACGAAAAAAGAGTAAACTACCAGCATCAGCTATACACCCATCGGTAGTATCAACCCCGATTTTCGCTGCGATTTCAAAGGCCTGACATGCACTCCAAGAAAATAATACGAACCCCACAGCTAAAAGGACAGAACAAATTTACGATGTCCCCAACTTTCCGCCTATACGAGTAACGCATAGCATAGAATCCCTATACACTGATGGGAAGCGAGTCACAGCCATAGAAGCAGGCACCAGAAAGGTGGTGCACTGTTTAAACGTTCACAAGGACAAACTAATGCCTCTATGACGATTTCATTGATACCACCCACTGTGATGGCCACCCGAGACTTCAAAGTTTACAAAAAAAATTCCAAGAAAATGCAAGTGGCCGAAATGCACACCCAATACCATCCAATACTCTCGTCATCTGATAAAATTTTCCAGAAGCCAAACCATTGGCCCCAAATTTCCCTGAAGTTAAGACCATCTTTTAGCAGATCCAATTGATGTAAAGAAAGCAAAGTTTGCCAAGCCCGCTTCTTTTGCACAACATGCAAACAAGGGAGTCCCAAACGGTATCTGTTACTCGTAAAGATGGCTCCAATTACAATCCTGACCGAAGGTACGCTGACGTCTGAAATCTTGGTAACAGTCGTGCTAGCGATGTTAGCATTCTGGATTTTGACACAAACGGCTGCGTCAGGGTACGAGCAAAGAAGAAGGATTAAGGCCAAAGCCGTGAACAGGAAGAAGAATCCAACATCTGCGACAGCCAACACCAAAAATACACCCACAGATCAATGTCGGGGCCAGGAGCTTCTTTGGACGTTTAAGTACGGTTTGAGAAGATTCCATCGCGAGGAAAAAAATCTGCCGATGGGTTTGAAAACAAGATTCATTTCTTGGTGAACAAACTCCTATGGAAACAGGAGTCTTTCAGGAAGGTAGTCCGGGACACTAGGCAAAGCCTTGCTCTAAACAAGGCAATAAGACGGGGGTTTAACAGCCAGTTTATGCATCGGGAGATAAACGAGCTAGCTGGAAATCCACGAAACGACGCTTATGGACTCCGTTGTCGGCAAGAAGCAGCCGCGGATAATCGTGGAATAACCTATGCAGGTTTCTTAGAGAAAACGAACCTCGGAGGTAAAGACAGCCTCGCAAACTCACCTAACTTTAGCACTTGCCAAGATTGCCGTGACGGATTACCAGTCTAGAGATCATGTAGACAATGTTACCACAATACATTAACTACAGACTGGAGGATATTCAAACCAAGTGCATCTATAAGTGCACTATAGAAGTCCGCATCAAAAATTAAAATTATTACAAAAAAAAAAAATTAAAATTAAATAAAAATAAACCACACAAATAAGAAATACACACCCGAAAAAATTAAAAACATCACACAAAAAAAAAAATCGAAATCATTAGACAAAAAAAACAACGAAAAACGAGAACACAAAATTTTCAATGCTGACAAAAAAAAATTAAAAAACAAACTAACAAAAAAATCACAACACAAAAAAAAACAAAAAAACCAAACCAAAAGAGCACAAAAAAAATAAAAACACAAATAAGATATACAATACATAAAAAAAAAAAATCAATACCACACGCAACAAAAAAAACTTCAAACAACACACACAAAATAAGAGATACGCAGAACATTACTAACAAAAAAAAACCTGTACGATGGAGCACTATTATACCCTCCAACGATGATTCGCTCACATGTATTAAGTACGCTAGGATGATAATGTATGCAGAGTAATGTATGTAGCCCATTTCTCCATCAATAAAACCTTCTTCCCTTTGTAATGATATGTACGCCACTTTCAAATCCCATTATCCGTACATCGACCTCTAACTTGTTCTTTTTTTAATCCACTTAGCATCGCATCAATGGACCCATGGACTATAATACTAATACTAAGCGCTGGATATTTGTTGGGAGAATACGCGAATACCAACGCTAAAAAAATACGAAAAGTCGGGACGACTTTTTCAACTAGAGGGGGTGACTTATTATCACTTGTCGCATACCAATCCATACGCAGACAGCCTCGCACACATGCGAGCAGGAAACCGATCATTGCACAAAATCTGGAAGTGGGACAAATCTCATCCGAGGCAGCTTTCTACATCTATGGCGTTAGGCAAATACGTCCATTGAACAACACTTGCAAATGATACTCGAATAGCTTCATCGAAGATATGGTAATACATGTATTACTGGGAAATTCCGAATTCATTTCCGAAATTACCATTAAACACCAAGCCATGCGAGTAGTCAAGGTAACCATTAAAAACTTAAACAGAAGCCTTCAGCAACGTGAAGTAAGAAAATCCATAGAACACCCCGAATGGGATCGAGCTGAAACCCGTGAACGAGATCAAGCCACTATCAGTACAGCTGGTATAACATACACTGGTCTTTTAGAGCGGTTTCCTTTGGGAGGAAAGGGTTACGAATGTCATGTGATTCCTCAGCGATGAAAAATTTGTCTCCAACATTAAACCCTGGAAAGACTGCTGCGCATGCACCATGTATTATTTCCAAGATAAAGGAGACGGCACCTTTGCAAGATGCCAGCTCAAGTGCCCCAACCAAGTACACCACCGGATCACACATAGTAATGTTTGCCGTTACTGTGAGTCCAATTCAAACAAATTTGACTTCAAAATCGTAGTCCAGCGATAACTACCTTTCTTTTCTTCTACCATCTCGTCTGAACGTCATTATTACTGCCTCTTTACTCCATTAACTTAATTCCATCGTAATCTACAGTAACAATATTTTTAAGAAATCGTACCAATAACAGAACTGGAGCGCATTCCCGATGGCAAAAAAAAAAATTCTATTGCTTAGATGTTAGCTTCAAATGCAGTTGTAGCTAATAAATAAAAATAATAATAATAATAATAATAATAATAATAAATGAATAATTATATAAATATATAAGAAACACTGCACATCACTTACTGTATCATTAGAAAATAAGATAATTGTTAGCTATCAACTCAAATTGTAATATGAAATACTAATATGTACAGACAAAATTCCATGTGAAAATAATCCTAGATTTATTCAAATTATGTAAAACATATATCTGTAAAATGCGAGACGACTTTACCAGACACGAAGTTGCTTGGCGAGTAAGAACTTGAGGGAGGGGGGCGTGTCACATCTAGTGATGTTCACCCACAGTCAGTAAGAAATACCACATAGTGTTCATCACCCGGCAGCCGCACCCACAAAGAGATATCAACGTACGATTGGTCGATCGCGTGCTCAACAGCCATTCCCGCTCCCTAACTACACCTCCGCCAAATTTAACAGCTGGATTACGGCTGCAGATGCACCTTTTTTCCAAGAATATGTTAATCAAATTTACCTCCACTCCTTGACTCACAACCGGCCCTACACCCGATTATCGATCCAATTTAGGTTTAAATAGAACTGTGCTCTGCGAGCTCGTTCACTTTTCTGGAGAATCCGTCGACCAACAAACGAGAAGCTGGCATTAACTACAGCGAGTTATATTATTAAACTTTCGATAGTCTAAATTATCCTTATAATGTTTATGATTCAATAAAGCAAGTTTTGCTGATAATTCAATTGAGCTTTTCCTTTTTTATAATATATTACCGGCTTCACAAGCAATTCACTTCACTGACCAACCCACACGCAAAAAAAATGCTAGTTCTCAAAGCCTGTTTGCATACGCTGCCAGTGTTCAAGTATTGCGTGTGCTCTTACTGCATGACTATTTGGGTCTGTTTGCGTTAAAGATCGTTATGTACGAGCACAAATAGGCGTTGAGCTGCCATAACACAATGATAAGTATGGCGAAAGATATATTTTGGATGTATACAGCGCGCCACAGTGGTGAGCTATTAAAGCTTGTTAGGAGGAGCTGCGAGAGCCGGCCGATCGGGCTCCCACAGCACAATATCGAGGCTTGGAAGTAGTGAGCATCAGCTGACGTCAATTGGCAATACAGCATGTGCTCTGCTCCGCATTTTTTGTTGAAGTATAAATACACTCAATGGACAATTTATTATGCATTTTAATTATTAATTATTTTATTATTGATCCAATCAACTACTCCAGTTTTTATTTCAATTCCCACTAACTACAATCTACAGATTCATAATATAGTAATAAATTTTATTAAAAAAAAATTCCCAAATTTATAGCCCCTTTATTAAATGAATTTAAAAATTTACGACTTAGGAATTATCAATGATGTGTTTTTATTATTTTTTTATGTACCAATAATTTTTAAAACTCTCGAAGCCTTTTGAGTAATTGTATTTTAAAAATAACAATGAATGGATATTAGAGGCCAAAATTAAGCATTTGGAAGCTTTAAGAAGCAGCCTGCACATTGAACTCTGACATTGTGTTGTGGGAACCCGATCGACCGGCTCTCGCAGCTCCTCCTAACGAGCTTTAATAGCCCACCGCTGTAGCGCGCTGTATACATCCAAAATATATCTTTCGACATACTTATCGTTGTGTTATGGCAGCTCAATGCCTATTTGGACCCGTACATAACGATCTTTAACGCAAGCAGACCCAAATAGTCATGCAGTAATAGCCCACGCATTACTTGAACACTGGCAGCGTATGCAAACAGGCTTTGAGAACTAGCATTTTTTTGCGTGCAGGAGAGCTGTCAGCTGCTAATCATCTATCACTCGTAAAGGCATGGGTAAATTAACTTTAATACTTTAATTTCACAACAAAAACTGCTAAACACAAGCGCATTTGCTTTCTGCACGCTCCACGCTGCATTCAAATTCTCGCGTGCTAAAGTTACGTCGAAGAGCCACGACGTAACAATACAAAGAAATGGCTGTAAGTATCACCACTGGTAATATTTCATCGACTGAAAGACTACATAAAACCAGTCACTATTTAATCAAGTCAGTCATTTACTGACAAATGACACTAGCGGATGTGTTCCTCGCAAGGCTGGAAACTCTGGCAACCGATGAACCTGCATAAATCATTTGACTATAATCATTCAACGAGAAATCACCGATCTTCTCCGAGGTCTGTACTGGGTTAACTTAACAGTTACGAAGAAAAAATAAATTTAAGCAAACGAGATGGTTTCCAACGGTCAAGTATCACGAACCAATCTCCCCACCTTAGATCACCAAAACGACTGAGCTCTGCTGAAAAAGAAGGTGCTTCAGACATCAACGTCTCCGGCGTAACACCAGGAGATGGTGGAAAAGAGCTCTACAACTAGCTCCAACACTTCAGATTTCGTAGTTTTTCTCCTGATCAGTATAGTACTACAACAGCAGGCCAGAGATGATCAATCCGAGGTATCCAGGTAGTCACGTTTGTTGGAAACTTCAGCCAAGAAATAGTTTAGCTCACCGGTCCTTTTGGGGCCAATGGACGTTAAACTACCTTGCCAACAAACATATTACAACCTGACACAATTGACAAAAAAAAGTTTTTAGAAGTTAGCGTAGGAGATCAGCTTTCCATTATAACCCTTGTAGTAATTTACTTAAGTCTTCCAGATTTTTCGATAAGTAAAATAATACGTAATTGTATTAATTGTGGTGATGAAAAATAGAAATATTACGCTCCAGGACTTAGTCGCTCTGGTAAAAAAGTTGTAAGACTGGGAAAAACAATTTTTAAATCATAAAATTTTGTCAGTTTTAAATCTTTACATTTTTAGCAAATAGCCTTTTTCGTTTATTATAACGTAGAAAAGTGAAAATCAACCACCCTTTAAGCCCAACAGCCGTTTTATGGCAGAAACAACGCATATTATTTTTCAGCGTAGTTATATTTTTTTCATTTTTTACAGCCTACTATTTCACCGAAGAAACAGTATCGATTCCGAAAAGAAATGTTTTCAACGAGAAATTTTTTTGTTTTGATAAGTGTCAGAAATAGATGTAAAAATTTTTACGTACAAACATTTAACATTACGTGTCATCACACTACGGTGTTTCATTCAGTAAGTTTTTAGCAAAGCCGAGACACAGAGAGGGTACTAGTCTTACTAATATATAAAGCAAAGTCTCTAAAACCGTTGTAATCGCTAACCGCAAAAACTACTGAACTGATTTTGCTGAAACTTTGCATACCAATTCTTGACACTTCCTAGATGGTTTTAGTATGGTTTTTATCTTGAAAAATTTTATAAGAATAGCAATAAATAGGCTCAAAGTTTTGCAAAAATACGCCAGCTTTTCAGTTAAGTTCGAAAGGATCCACTAGGTGGCGTTGACATAAAATCGCAGCTACCTGCAACAGAATTAAATAAGTGTGCTTATAGTAGGCCGAGGCATCTCCAAAATTTTAGCAGTCGTCTACCAGCGGTTCATCAAGCTGCATCAATAATGAAGATGATAGTCGTGAAGCTGGGTATCCCGGTTACCGATGACTCTTCTGCAATGGGCAAGTTACCTAGGTCTACTTTCACCCTGAACCTCCAGGATTGACAAGTGCCACCAATAAAAATTTATTTAAACCAATGATGTCTCCGGCGGAATACCAGGAGACGTATCTAGCCAGATCACAACCTACTCCAACACTTCAGAGTTATGTGGCAGTACCACAATCTGGCCTGGTGCCGTTAGAGAATTTTTTACTTTAAATGTAAGCCAGGGAAGACAGCCCTGAAAAGTACGGGCAGCCACAACGGCCAACTTCTTAGTGGTCGTTCCAACGGCATACCTACAGAGAAGGTATTCTCCAGGCCCACATTCTCCACTAACTATGAGCGGTTGGATATCTGGGGAACGACCTGAAGACGAGATATATTTTGGTCAGCGGCGTATCTCCCTCATGTACGGTCTTCATACACAGACTTTGAGGGTAAGAGTCAAGCTACCCACAGCTGACTCTCCATCATCAAGAATAATAATAAGGAATAACTGGAAATTTCACCATTGGCCTTTTTCAGGGCCAATATAAGTATTTACGTTCACTACTTAACCTTCAATCTCATCGGTTCTTTGAAAGGCCACCTAAGTTTAAACTACCTTACTAACAAATACATTTTTACTACCATTTCCGGAAACATTATTCGTCGACTAAAAAACTACGTAAAGCCAGCCACTGAACAATAACCTTAAATTATCCTCTCGACTCTAAGCATTCGACCAGGAATCACCGAACCTCTTCAAGGTCAAAAACTTGAGCCGAAGGGAGTCTCCAACGAACAAGCATAACAAACTAATCTCTACCAATCTCTCCACCTTAGATCATCAAAATAACTGAGTCTGTAAAAAAATGTGCTTTAGACACGAACGTCTCTGATGTTATACCAGGAGACGTTGGGAAAGATCTCTACAACTAGCTCCAAAGCTTCGGACTATGAAATTTTCTCCCCATCAGTCTGGGTCTTCAACAGCAGGCCAGAGAAGATCACCCTGAGATATCCAGGCAGTCACAATCGCTGTAAACTTTAGTCAAGAAAGAGTTTACTTAAGAAGCTCACCTGTCTTTTTTAGGGCAATCGGACGTTGAACTACCTTGCCAACAAATATATTATAACTTAACAAAATTGACAGAAAATAGCCTTTAGGGGTCACAAAAGTCGCAAGAGGGTGAATCGGAATGAAAACTCCAAATGTATCTAATGAATACAATTTTAGGCCGCAAGAAACTGACGCCAAAAATTCATCGAGATTGGAACAGTAGCGTCAAAATCGACAAATAAAGAATCCATTACGTGAGAGATCAGCTTTTCATTTTACCCTCACAGTAATCTCTTGAATCTTGAAAGATCTGAATTTAGATTTTTAAATAAGTAAATATATTCATATTTTTGTGGCAATTAAAAATGTAGAGATTAAGCTCCAGAACTTCGTAGCTCTGGCAAATGAAGTTGTGAGATAAGAGAAAAAAATTTTTTTTTTTATATNAGAAAAAAAAATTTTTTTTTTAATGTATATTTTTTGGGAGTTAAAAATCTTAACAGCTTTAAAAAAATAGCCCTCTTCGTAAATTATACGGTAAAAACTGCAAATCATCCACTCCTTATGGCCAACGATTATTTTATGGCATAAGGAACGCACGGTACTTTTCAGCATAATTATTTTTTTTAATTTTTACAGCCTATTTTTTGACCAAAAAAACTGTATGGATTGCGAACAAATATGTTTATAATAAGATCATTTTTGCTTTTAAAAGTGTCAGGAATAAATGTAAAATTTCTCACTGAAAACGTTTCACGTTATATGTCAACACACTACAGAGTTCCATTTAGTAAGTCTCAGGCGAAGCCAAGACAGGGGGCCGCTAGTATATCTTTATATATAACGCACATGAGCAGTGTGATCCATGTTAGACCACTACGCCATACTTCTGAATTAGAAATTTAATGTGCAAGGTGGCTTTTTGGACATTTTGTGTATTCAAATACATTGATTATAAAAAGATAAATTAAAAATATATTTTTATTGGTGGGTTAGTGTAAAAATTGTATTTAAAAGTTCATATCACTAATATCTCGTAAACAATAGCAGACAAAAAAAAACACGCTCGTGTAGGGCGGAGAATTTCTTATGGGTAAGGTTTTTTACTTTCCTTTCGGCACGCAAAAAATTTTATAAAAAAAATTAACAAAGGCGTTTTTTAGCATTCACTGTAAGAGGAAAAGTAGATCACGGATACTCCAAGAGGTGGCTTCAAAGTTAAGCCGTACCACCTTTATGCTGTACCACATGTAAAACAGGTAGACAGAGTTCATGTAGTGGTGCGGGGAGAGAGGCAAGAGGAGAGACAGTAGTAGCTGAGCAGGCACTGCTGGATCGGATTTTTGTTTTTCAGCGTACGGGCAGGGCTTAAGATTTTTTCAAAGTCCAAAAAAAAACTTTTAAGGGTAAAAAAATTCTTCGAGGAATAAGTTTTTTTCCGTTGTTTCATGTTTCTTGATTTAAAAAATTAGGAAACGTCGATTTAATTACAAAAGAGTATATTCTTGTTTCAGTAGAAGATTACAATGAACGAAAAACAGGAGAACCAAAGCGCTTTGCCCTGTGTCGTGATCTGAAGTCGTGCGACAAAAAATAACAAAAATAAAGGTCGCCTGGCAACGGCGTAACTATGCAACTACTTGTTCTATTTTTAAATGGCAAAACGCCCATAATGACTATCATTATTTCGTGGCTCTTCATAGTGTTTCAAATCACCGAAGAGAGTAAAACGGCCCCAAACACGGCATCCGTATTCGGGCACGTAGCCTAGGTCTCGGGGTCCTGTATGCCCTTTGACCGGTGAAAATAGAACACTAGCTATTAAAAAGCAAAATAAATACGTTTTAATATTGAAAAACGAGCAGTGCAGAGTTAACAAAGAAAGAAGATAACATTAACAAATGTACGTTGGTAACATTCTCCCTTCTCAAACAAAAATCGCATTTTAATGATTCACCAAATTTAATGAGTTTACATGTTGGTCGAGTAAGAAGTCCGTTAGCAGTTTTGACTTCTGCTACACGAACTTCCTTATCTTTTCCTAGAAAAGTTTTTACAATTACCCCTTTTTTCAAGTATTTTGTGGTGTTTGATTATCTAAAATCTAAAATTAAAACCAGATCGCAAGATTTTAACTGCCATAATTGCCGAGTCCGTAGTCAAACTCTGAGCTAGATCGAGTCGAATTGCTCTTGTAGAGAGACATGTAAAAATTACACCCCAGCGTTTTTCTCGTCTTTGACCTATCTTAACTAACATAGGACCGAAGTAGTCGATTCCACAGAAAGTAAAAGGACGGTAACCATAACCCAAGCGTGAAGACGGAAGATCTGCCATTATAGGATTGGGAGGCCGAGCTCGTAAAATTTTACAAATTCCGCAATTGCGTACTATATTTTTTAATACACCGCGTGCACCCAATATCTAGTACAACTGTTTTAATTCATTTGAAACTGTTTCAGCTCTCCAATGAAAAAATCGTTCGTGAAAATGTTTTATCAAAAGCCGCGTGACTGGATATTTTCTGTCTAAAATAAATTATTGAAACTTTACGGAACTCCCGAGAATAGATTTGACTCGACCGCTTACACATAAAAGTCCTTGATTGTCCAATACAGGACTTAAAATAAAAATTCGGCTCTCCCGTGTTAGCGCTTTCGAATTTTTAAGGGCTGAAATTTCTTTTTTGAACGACGAAATTTGAGTTTCTTGGATCCAAAGTTTTTCTGCGTTATTTTGACGTTCAATCTCTAATAAATTCGTATTTTGGTCTAAAATAGTGTTTAAAGAAATATCTGAAGCTTTTAAGACGCATGAGGTTGCACGAATTAATCTATACCACGACGAAAATCTTTTAACTCTGTGCTCAGCCGACAGAAGCGACCTCGGCAAGCTCGTCAGCGTCCGCGTTGTTTCTTAGAAACTCGACTGAAAGCACAGGAGGTGGGTGCCGAGGGGGTGCGCGACAGCTCTGGGCTCGGCCGACAGGGGCAACCTCGACAAATTCGTCAGCGTCCACGTTGTCACTTAGAGGCTGGACTCGAGGCGCTAGCGGTGGCCATCGAGACACCGGAGGTGGGCGCCGAGGAGGTACGCGACGGCTCTGGGCTCGGCCGACAAGGGCAACCTTGGTAAATTCGTCACTCGGAAGCAGGATTCGAGACGGAGCAGGACTTCGAGAGCGTTTTGACGGAACACACTTTGCTTCAAGCACATCCAAATCAAGACGACGCTTTGAAGGGCCGTTCGAGCCAACCCGTAAAACTTCTTTTGACGACGATGCATTTCGAATATTCATCATCTGATTTTTAGCACTTTTTTGTTGTGCTGTGGATTCTCGAAAAATCGTTAACGCAGCCCTTGAGGACATTTTTTTTTTTTTTTTTGGCTTTTACAATTTCCACTGAAACATTCACTCGCGAAAAGAAATCGTACACGCATGAGCACTTATTTTCTTTTTAAATTAGAAACACTTATAGTTCCTGTCACGGTCGCCAAAATGTTTCGTGTTTCTTAATTTAAAAAATAAGGAAACGTCAATTTAATCACAAAAAAGTCTATTCTTATTTCAGTAGAAGATTACAATGAAAGAAAAACAGGAGAACCAAAGCGCTCTGCCCTGTGTCGTGATCTGAAGTCGTGCGACAAAAAATAACAAAGATAAAGGTCGCCTGGCAACGGCGTAACTATGCAACTACTTGTTCTATTTTTAAATGGCAAAACGCCCATAATGACTATCATTATTTCGTGGCTCTTCATAGTGTTTCAAATCACCGAAGAGAGTAAAACGGCCCCAAACACGGCATCCGTATTCGGGCACGTAGCCTAGGTCTCAGGGTCTTGTATGCCTTTTGACCGGTGAAAATAGAACACTAGCTATTAAAAAGCAAAATAAATACGTTTTACTATTAAAAAACAAGCAGTGCAGAGTTAACAAAGAAAGAAGATAACATTAACAAATGTACGTTGGTAACATTCTCCCCTCTCAAACAAAAATCGCATTTTAATGATTTACCGAATTTAATGAGTTTATCCGTTTGTAGGATTTCCTATTGATTGGACATAGTCTGAAGTTAAAACAAATGTTCTTTCTAAGATCAGTCAAATTAATTGATTTTCACGCTTCATAGTAAACTAAAAAAATAAAACAATAATTTTTTATCCAGACATTACTAAAATATAGTATGAAAATACTAGTTCATAATTATTCATTATAAATATACCACGTACAACTAAAAAAAACTCTAGAATTTTCTATGAAGTTCTCTCAGAATGATTCTAAATATAACTGAAACAACAGCGTCGAATTTTAGATGAATTAATATTCTATTCGTGGGAGTACAGGGGTAGTGACATCGATCGCACGCACGAAATTATCAGTCAGTTTTGTCAACAATTTTTTCGCCATAGCAGATACTTTAAATAAATTTTCATTGGGTAAGTATTATAATTTTTTCGACCGCTTGAATTGGCAGCTTGAAAAAGCTTGTGCAAATTACCGATTTCCTTTACGACTAAAAGTTGTAATAGTTCTGTAGATCGATAGTGTTGTGCACTTCTGTTTGTTCTTGTGTATAGAAATTTTTTCTTTACATATCAAAGTTATAACGATTGTTCACGCTGGTTTACAGTGGTCAGAGATAGCGTTCTTCTCGAGGGGGTGTCCTTAAATTCAGTTTCCGATTTCGGCGGTGCAGCGGCAGTGACATCGGTCCAGCCCACGAAATTCTGAGTCATTCGCATTGAGTTACGATTATTAATTTTTTTTTTAGAAGATATACACCTTTTGATTCTTTTTCTATTCACTAGTACGTCTTAATGTAATATATTTCTACATAAAAATGATTGTTTCTTGGACCAGCTAGTGCAACAGCTTCGTAATTGCTTTTGTAATGCTTTCGTATTTATAGTTGGGTGAGTGTGTTACTTTTCCATATAAAGGTCATCGTTAATACGCTTTGTGGTCTGGCTGTGCTAATTATCCAGCTACTCTAGTAAGCTTGGAGAGGCCTCATGTATTATATATAATAACAAAAGATATATCTTTTCGATGTACAAATACGGCAGTCCTGTTAATTTGTATTGAGTAGTACAAAAGTAATAATTTCTGCATTTATCTTAGTTTTTAATTATTGAATATTACTCAGTACCTACTATCATACTGTATGTCGTAGACTACGGCTAGTATCACAGAAGAATGGAGGTATGTTCGTTATGTCAGCAAGACATGTTCTATTTATATAATTTGACTGGAATCAAAGAAAAATAGAAATCAAGTTGACAAAAAAAAAGTTAAATTAGAGCGGATAACTATAACTACTGGCATGAGTGGGAGGGAAAAAAAATTTTAAAATTGGACCAGAGATACAGAAGGGATTATTAAAAAAAAAAAAGAGCAGCTACACCTTCAAAGAAAAGAAAATTAACACGAGACATAGACGTTCAAGTAAATTTGCCACCGCGTGATATAGAGACTATTCCGCTTCTATCACTAAATGAGATAGCAGATTTCAAGATACAAGTTGATTTATCTTTTTAACCTAGTGACTTTAATTTTAAGGATTATTGTTTTATGTGTGCTTTACATGCTGATAAAAAAAAAGACGGTAAGTTTTAGTTTAACATAGATAAAATTAACAGAATCATTAATGACAATGTCTCCACAAAAACGCTGTTCAACATTTTAAGGTGGCTGACCACGAAATCGAAATACCTTAAGTATCAATGAAACTTCGAGGAATTATACTTGTATATGAACCGAATCATCTCTAAAAATTTGAAGCTGTGTTGACAGGCAATTTTTTGAAAACAAATCTCTTTAACATTCATGTTTAACTTGGGCTATTAAGGAAGGCCATATCACATTGATTAAAAATGTTGCGATATTTTCCAAAATATACCTTAACTTTTTTTTATAAAATTAGGAATTAAAAGTAGAAGTCGCTATTTTCTCAATGATATCAAAAAAATTTGGGTATGCCAGGTAATATTTTGGTATTAGCAATCGAAAAGGTGATTATGTATGAAAAATACAGATTTCTTGTGCTACAGCAGCGTCATAGCCAGATGTTCGTAGGTCTGATGGTCTGATGTCACGCAATCAGATAGTACACGTGTTGTGAGCCACCTCACAAGCTCATTACAAAAAAAAAATGTGTATAGTACAAGGTATTAAGGAAATAGCCTATCATATAGTATGGAATTTCACAAACAGCAAACGTTTGTCGTAAGTGGTTTGTAGAAGAAGGAAAAGTTAGCAAATTTGAAAAAGTGCTGTATTGACTATGGCAGCTCTAATTTTGAAGGCTGATGCCTCATCAATACAAAAAGAATCTAACAGTTACCCACCTTCTGAAGAATTTCTAGAAAATATCAATTCTGAAGTACCTTAATCGCGCATTTTAAGACTTTTCTGATGATATACTTTTCAGTGATACGGGCAACTATAAATGCCAAATTCCAAAACGCGATACTGTTATTCATTCCATCATGACATTACTTCGAACAAGATTATTGGTGTCAAGACTACCACTAGCTCTCGGAGTGTACATTTTAAGGAAAACTGGGAAAAGGATATCATAGATTTTCTCTACAAATTAGAAGTTTGTTCAACTAACGATGCTGTGCAGCTATATGAATCATTAACAGTAATAGATCTACAAAAAAAAATATCCTTCAAGATGCGTTTGTGCAGTACGTATTTGATAATGCTGACCACAATGTCAGTGCTCTTGATGGCCACGAAACTTTTTATTGTTTAGGTGGCATAGCCACTTATACTTCCAAATCTTCTAGGCAGTTTAAAAGTGGATCTGAAAAATTAAAGAAAATTCCTAAATTAAATATTGTACCATTCCGAAATGAAATTTCTATTGTACCTTTTGGAAACTTTAATACATGCCACTGAAAAATTTTAGTTTTGAATCGACGAAAGCCATGACTTTTAAAAAAATCCACCCGTTATTTGTCCAACTAACGGTGCATATCTTTGGTGTAAGACATTTAAAATTTCTAGAGTATCGAGCTGGAAAGGATTTATGGAGCTTTTATCCTATGACGTTGATTACCAATAATTTCGGGTAATATGTCAACTTTTTATCAATCTACCTTCATTACGTTTAATAACCATAAGCGCAGCACTCCATTTTGGTGCAGAAGAGCGTAAAAAATTAAACTAAAAAACTTGTTTTATCACCTTTGATCAACCATTGTACTACAAGGCGGGTTGCATCATAGATGAAGGGCAAAGCGATAAATTAAAAACTGTTAAAGTACGCTTATGCCTCTCAACTTGTTAAACACCTTATGTCTGGACATGCTTTTTCTCATGCACTGAGAGCACATATTTTAACTTTTACTGCTATCAGAATGCATATGTGGAAAAAGATTCTTACAACTGACAATGATAAATAACATTTTATAAAAATTGTTGAAACAACTTGGAACAAAGTAAGTGTCAAAAATTCGACTACACCTCAGAATATGAATCCTTTGATAGAAGATACCCGGGCGATGACTGCAAAGTGCAATAGAGATTAAACTGTGCAACATCTAACAGAAGCGATAACCGAAAAACTAAACTCTTTAAAAAAAGAAGGTCCGATATCTAATTTATGGCTTCAATATTTCAATATCGTTATCACTTCCTTACAGTTTCTTGAAGCAGAGCGCTCAGGTGATTTCAAACTGCATCTCTAATGCGTTAGAAAAATCCTGCCGCTTTTTTATGCGACAGGACATTTTGCATATGCTAAGGAGATAACACGCCAATAGTGGTGTCTCGCTGCTTATTAGCGATACCATCTGCTTTTTCAGTCATGGAATGTCTCGAAAATTATTGCAAAATCCCATCAAGTGAACAGCATGTAGATTCACATTGTAGTAAAAGAATACGAAATTTTGTAGACATCAACAAATTACTTGCGTTTCTCAATGAACAATAGCCGTTTGCACCTTGTGCCGATTTAAAATCACTCAGTACTGGTCTTGTCGGTGATTCAAAGTTAATAATTATATGGCAGAAAAAAAAAGGTTAGAAAGCATGAAAAAAACATCAGCTACGCTTACTTCTAAAAACCATGACAGAGTAAACGAGAGGTATTTTCATACGAATTAGCACCGTATCCATTAACTTTATTTGATGATGATAGACTAAAGAAGAAAACAACTGAATCAAATTTATATGTCTAAGACAAGCGCCCCCCTCCCTCTACGTCACGGCTTCGTTCAAGACTCACTAATCAGTTTAGCCGTTTTTTCGCAAATCGCAAAAAACCTGCCATTATGAACCATTTTTTTGAAATTCAATAACTCGCATTCTATACAATATTTAGAGCTGCAATTTCAACATAAGACATATCATAATCCTTATCATAAGAGGGCTATTTGTTAAAACTATAAAGATTTAAGACAGACGAAAAATATATAATTAAAGAATGATTTTTCCAATCATACAACTTTCTTACCAGAGGAACAAAGTTCTGGAGCTAAATCTCTCTATTTTTTATAACCATAATGAATACAAATACATATTATTCTACCTATTTAAAAATCTGGAAGATTCAAAAATTACCATCAGGGTTATAATTAGAAGAAGATGTTTCATGGAATGAATTCTATAATTGTCAACTTTGACGCTGCTGTTTCAATCTTAATAAATATTCTGCGTCGATTTCTTGATGCCTAATTTCGTATAAATTTAAAGCATTCGAAGTTTTCCTACTAATTCACCCACTTGCAACTATAGGCACGGTTACAACTTTTGTGAGCCCTAAGGGCTATTTTTTGTCAACTTTGTGAAGTTGTAATATATTTGTTAACAAGGTAGTTCGACGTCAGATGGTCCTAAAAAGGACCAGTGAGCTAAATTTTGTCTTCACTGAAGTTTCCAGCCAACGTGACTGCCTCGATACCTTAGGATGGTCTTCTCTGGCTTTAGCCGTCTACACATCTCCTGGTATTTAGCCAGAAACAATAGCATTTAGAACACCATTTTATTGGTGGCAGTCGTCAATCTTGGTAGTTTGGAATAGAGCTCGACGTAAGTCACTTATCCATTACACAACAATGTTGTCTGTAGCCAGAATACTTAGGTGCATGACTCCCATAGCTCTATGCTTCATGCACTGCTGATGATCGACTGTAGTATTCAGTACTTTGCTTGAGGATATAACAACCAGACTTAATTATATTGCTTAATTATATTGCAGGTAGCTTTTATTTTACTTCTACGCCACCTAGTGGATCCTACTAAACTAAAATGAAAATCTAGCGTAGTTTTAAAAACTTTGAGCTTATTTACAGCTTTTTTTATTAATTTTTTTAAGAAAAAAAACTCGGTACTGGTACCATCTTGAAAGTGTCAAGAATAGGTATGCGAAATTTTAGCAAGATCGGTTGAGTAGTTTTAGGGGTTAGCGATTACAACGGCTTTAGCAACTTTGCTATTTCTATTAGTAAGGTAATATCATTTTCCTCTTATTCACCATCGTTTTTAAAAGAATTTAGATATGTGATAGATGAGGGATGGTTATCGCACAAAGTCGTTTGACTTCACAGCCTATAGTAAAGAGAAGTATTCCAATCTTACCTGAAATACATCTGCAACAACTTTGACAACTATTAACAAGTCATTATTAGTCATTATGAATCAACAGAAATTTTTATTTAATATTGCAAATAAGTATCAGTTTATCGAGTTACAAGAAAAATTTTTAAGAAGTAATAACATTGAAGTAAAAATTGTTGTAGAAGATGCTGACTGTTTAGTCATAAATACAGTAAAAGAATAAGCAATTAATTCGGCAAACTCAGCAGCAGTGGTAAAAAATGATATAGATTTATTAGTTTTACTAATCGCTACAGCCCCTTCAGACATAAATAAGTACTTTTATAAAGTGGTAACCTGAAACAAAAGGAAACAATTCATATTTAGTACGAGATAATGCCAATTATCAAGGTTTTGTACTAATCGCTTATGTTTTTTCTGGTTCAGACACGGATATAGTGCTATGTTCAATAAAGAAAGAAAAAAAATAATTTCAATTATCAAAACGAATCCAGAATTAATAGAAAGTTGCTATTTTTTCTCGAGGTCAATAGAAGAATACATTCAAGAAAAAAAGGATAGACTCTTATCAGACACGGAAAGGATTGCAAGAAAAGTTTTTGGAAGAATTGTACGGAAGAGCTGAAAAAAACTTTTTCATCTATATAATTCACATCATGAAATTTATTCGACTGATATAAATTCACTGTAATACCAACAATTCTGTAAATAAGTAAGTGTATTTAAAAAGTAGATATAATTGGCTATGCCACCGCCAACAAAAAATGCTTTTAAAGATCACGTTAAGCACGTATGTCTTTAAATACAAGCATGGTTGGGTAATTCTTAAGATCTCGTGCTGCCATTAAGTGTGCGCATTTTTGTTGTACTGCAGGTGGTGACGTCTATGCCACTTTAGGGTTCGTCGACGTCACTCTCACGTGTTGTTTTAGTGCTGCCATAAAGTGTGTTTATTGTTGTTGTACTGTAGCTAGTGCCATCGATACCGCTCTCAGGTAACATCTCCGTCAACGTCGCTCTCACATATTGTTTTTGCGCTGGAATTAAGTGTTCATTGTTGTTGCGCATTGATGTTTTACTGCAGCTGGTGCCGTCGACTTTAAGGTGTTCTCAGTGCTTCTCTTGATGGCTGCTGCTCGTAATACAAACGTTTATTATTCTTTCTCTCTCTCTTTTTTTCTATCTACTCATGATGATTTGGTGCCAAAGTAGTTCTCTTTCCACTGTAGCCAATGATGCTGCTCTCTGCTCTCGGTGATAACGTGGTTCTGTTTCTGGGGTTGGCGATGATGATGTGGTGCTCTCTGCTCTCAATGACGACATAATGCTCTCTCTGCTCTCGATGATGATGCTGCTCTCTTCACTCGTGATGATGTGGCGCTCTCTGCTCTCGATGACGATGTAGTGATCTCTCTGCTCTCAATGATGACGCTGCTCCCCGCTCTTGTTATCACTCCGTACTCTTTATCTGTTGCTAGGGACAATGAGGTGTTTTACAGCAACGCGTCTCGTTAATTGGAGGCTCATAGTTTCTCCATTTTGCAGCATATGATTCAAAAACTGTTGGTTAGGAATCATTTATCAATGGCTCATAACATCACTATTTTACTGCTTTCATTATCAACGGAACCAGAATGTCCACCATACAAAACTGTTTGGATGAGCTCTGCTGGTCTAGACAAGATAAAGAAGGAGCGAATCAAGATATGATGGAATATAATAATACAGCCATGGCACCATTCGAGAGTTAGGAGAAATTTTCAGAAAAATAGATTATCTGGATGAATGACGTGCATCAGATCAAATAGGTATGTTGAAATTTTTTTTTTTCATTTAAAAGTTTTTCATATCTTTCATACAAATATTAGATTTCAAAATGAATCACCTTCCTGTAATGATAAGGATACTGACATAGCTTTTTTCGCTGGATGGATGGTGCTATGAGATAGAAAAACCGCACGTGTAAAATGGACCTGGGAACAATTCACTCTACCTAATCCAGTTCCTACACCCGTGACACATAAAAATAAAAAAAATTTAAAATAAAAAAGTTCTATGCTCCATAATATGTATTATACGTTTTACAATTTTATGATTTTAATAAAGGAGGTTAAAGAAAAAGAAGATAAGGGGAAAATAAATTAGTAATTGTTCTTCACGAGTAAGGGCATTGGTCGGAGCTACTTACGACTTCTTTTTCTTTTAATAAATATCTTTAAAAATTTTTTTATTTACTTTTCATCCCAATAATTAAGAAAA
>NW_019379689.1:387854-417400 GCF_000648655.2 Copidosoma floridanum
TATAATAGTGAGATTCTAGCCATTGGTTTGTCCTGCGTTTATTGAATAACAGTTTTGACCACTTTCAAGGCTCTTGAAACTGGTAAATTGAAGGTGTAGAACCTTTCCGAGTTGTGATAATTGCTGCCTCCTGTAACATGAACATATTGGAAAACTTCTTAAAATCCTATAGGTTAACAACGTAGTTAATCTAACTTGGGTAGTTCCTCATCATGTTGATCTACCACTCGTCGTTTAGTGCTTAGTCTGCTTTTCCTCCAGGAGATCCTTCCAGTTCGATGACTCACTGACGAATGATCTCTCTGCGGCTTGCAGCTTCATTGTATAGAGTTCTGGGTAATTCCTACCTTTTTTCCACATATGGGGAGAATCACGTCAACTGTCCCAGCGCCGCGGTAGACGGCCCGCGCGGGCGTCAAACACGACGCTTTCAACTCGTCGTTTCGGTGTCAAAACTTTGATAAAAAAATTATCTAAAAACATATTCTTACGTATTTTTTCCTCAGCTTTCCAGTGGTGCCATCAGTTTTTCGAAAATTTGCTCCCATAACCTCGAAAAATGCACTTGTTTGAAAAACACGTTTTATCTCCGTGATCTTCAACTTTTGGAACTTTTTTGATAGTCTAGATCGAAAGATGAGAATATCATATACAATTGTTAATTTGCCAGAGATGGCATCCCTAGTTCATATACCATACATGTACTTATATATACGTTGGTATCGATGTACAATATACTCAACACGCCTCCTTACATTTATACCAATAAGACTTATTCATTTACGAAATTCAACTTACTTCTGAACTTTTCAAATTTTAACCCTCCAAGAGATTTCATAAAAATATCTGCAATATTACTTTCTGATTCTACTTTTACCATGTCACTAATTCCTTTTAATTAACTTTCATGAAAATAATGATAATGTACCTTAATATATTTCGAATTATTTGTAAAATTTCCAAATTTCCCAATGCTGGAAGCTCCTGAATTGTCTTCATAAATTTGCATCGCCTCATTTAACTTTAACTTAAAAATGTCTAGTAAATCTCTTACCAACTTTAATTCACTTACAGCCTCAGACAAAGCAACATATTTAGCTGATGTTGATGATTTCGTAACACTACTGTATTTACGTGTTTTCCAGTAAATAACGTTACCAAAAAATCTTACTACGTAACCCGATGCGGATTTTCTATCAAGACTAACACCTGCCCAGTATGCATGAATCAACAAAACAATCTACTATATCTGCATTACCATTATTATTGTACATAAAGTTTAAATAAAGCTCTTGTTAGGTACACGTATTTCAAAATACTCATCGCATACTTAAAATGTGTTTTATTTCAACAATTTTGAAACTAACTTAAATAATAAACGTTATAACTTATATTAGGTCTTGTGCCTGAACTAATTAAAAAAAGTTCACAAATCAGACTTTCATACTTCAAATTATTTCTAACTTCTTGTGCTTTTTCTAGCTTTAAATTAATTCCCACTGGTGTTTCATATAATTTAGCATTTCCTAGATTGTAACTCTTTTCCAACAATTCAATGTAACTTGTCTGACTCAAAAAAATTACATTTTGTTTTACATTATAATTAATATTTATTCAAAAATAATTTTTTACTTATCCCAAATTCTTTATGCAATATTTTTTTGACAATTTTTCCTTAGTTACTACAAATTTATAGATCATAAAAAAATAAATGTACGCTTTATTTTTTCCATTGCTTAAGGAAAATAAACAATTGTCAATTTTACTATTTTCAAATCTCCAGTTTTTTATAAGTTCATCAAAACATTTAAACCAAGCTCTAAGGCTTTCTCTCAAACCATGCAATGCTTTTTGCAGTTTACGTACTATATTACAATCTTTTTTAAATCCCTGAGGTTGTTTCACATACATCTCTGATTTAACTTTACCATTTAAAAACGCGTTTCAACATCCATCTGATCAATAATCAAACCTTCATGACAACAATAAGGTAAAAAAATTTTTAAAGTTTGCATCTCAGCTACAGAAGAATAAATATTTTTAATAGTTCTCTTTTGTTAAAACTCTCTAATTACTAAACTAGCTTTAAGTTTACTTTCATGCTTTTTTGAATAAATCCATTTTACATCTAAGACTTTCTTATTTTTTGGCTAATCTACCAATATTCAAATCTTATTTTTATTAAAACAATCAATTTCTCTTTTCATAGCATTTTTCTAATTGTCAGATTCAAAACTTTCCATTGCTTCATCGAAACTTTTAGGATTTTCTGTACAACAATAATTCACATAAATCGTATTATATACATAATTATCGTCATATTTTTCTAGACGCTTCACATTTCTCTTTGGTCTACTGTTATTAACAATATTCTCTTTTTGATTTTGACATTCATTGTCTCTCTCGGTAATATCATTGTCGTTTTCTTACTCAGCATCTTCAAATTCATCGCTTGACTCGGATTTTTTATCTACAATTTCATTTTCATTTTTTATTTCGTCATCATTATTGTCCTTTAATTTAATAAAATATTCATCTTTTTCCATTACATTAACATGCCTAACTACAATAATCCTATTATTTATCAGAACTTTATATCCTACATTATCATAACCTACAAAGATTCCTAAAACTGCTTTGTTATCCCACTTTGACCTCCTTTTGCTTTAGTTTGTTAAGCGTTGGCTATTTTACTACAGTTGTCAATAAAAGTTAAAAAATATTTTTCCCTATTTAATCCAAAGGTATTATAAGGCCCATTCAGAACAGTATGTAATATATCTAAAATTTTCTTTCCTTTTTACCGATTACTTTCGAATGGTTAATTGTGCATTTTATTTTCCATACGAATAGCACATTTCATATAATTATTCTCAATTCCTTTCGGCAGACCTGCCATGCTAATTCATTATTACATACAACATTCAAATATTTAAAATTTACATGTCCCAAAATACGATGCCAATTTTTCTTTAAAGTAATTTTATTATTATTCTTGGTACTCATAGTATTAATGGTATTGTTATGATTATTTTGAATTTCACTTTGCATTCTATACAATTTATCTGTTTTATACGCAATAGCTAAAGGCGCACCCTTACTGTTATAAATTTTCAACAATTCAACAATTTTATTTTTATTCGTAACTTTTGTTAAATTTAATAAATTTTCATTCATTTTTTAAACATAGTATGTATCGACGCCTCGTACGAAGACCAGCACAGTTCTGATTTTCCCATTGAAATTAACATTTTCAATAGACATTTCAATTTTCCCTTAGTTATCATACACTTTAAACTAACTTGAAATTGTTCCTATTTTAGTAGCTTTTAAACTTCTACCGTCTCCTATAATTATGTTTACTGGATTTTTTAATTCAAAAAAATTTACAAAAATCATGTCGATATACCACATAATCAGTACAACCACTATCTAAAAGCCAATCAATACGTTTACCTTGCGTTTCGCTATGCATAATTCTGTAATTTAACTTTTCTTTTTCACTCACTGTAGCACCAGCTGCTTTCACCTCGTTCACTTATTTTTCAAATTCACTAATAAAAACTGATGATTCTTGAAAATCCTTCTACCTAATTTTTTCCAGCTTATTCTGGCATATTATCTGCAAAGCTGTTGGTTCCTTTAAATATGTATCATCAAACTTTCTCATAATCTTGAATGCCGAGTCCAAATCACCGAAAAATTATAGTTACTTATTCGAAATAGCACTGTAAATATAATTCATGGCCTTGAAGTCGTTATCGGCACCGTTTTAAGACAACGTGAAAGACACCGTGATTTTTTTCTTCCAGTGTGCATAATCTTGGCCATGAAAGACAGGTATCGACATTTCCGCCATTTTGGAATTGCTCATCTCCTCTCTTGATTTTTCTAAGTTTTCCGATTCTTTTTTTTCTTCGTTAATATACTCCTTCAACACCAGTATATCTTTGATCTCGTTTACAAAATTTTTTCGTAAACTTCTCAGTGTTGTTGACGTTGACACGTGAACAACAACGGTACATTTTCAGAAGAACTTTTTCTTGATTTTCAGTGTTGGACTTACACTTTAATTACACGTAATCACACTCTGTTACCATGATAATATGTATTAAGGAATTTATTCCGTGGATCGGGATTATGAGAAAATAAACCTTGTTATAGTTGATAAGATATAATAGCGACAAAACATAATTATAAGAATGATACACATTACAGCCAATCTCTTTAATTCTAAACCTTGAATGGGACACGTAAAAATCAACGGTACATTTTTACATGAACTTTTTCTCGATTTTTAGTGTTGGATTTACACTTTTCTTACATGTTACTACAGAGCTGCTACCATATTAATATATTGAGGGAACTAATTTCGTGGATCAGGAAATGAGTAAACACACCTTATAATAGTTAACAAGGTTTAAGGAAAAAAGAACAATTACAATAATGATACACAATACAGCCAACGACAAACAGCTGGTTGCATGCATGACCGCATGCTTTAAAGGAGAGACGAGATCTCTAATGCGCCCGCGTTCAAGCGCCAAGCGTGAACATACATCATACAATTGTAATTTGCCAGAGATAACGCCCCTAGTCCATCTCTCATAAATATACTTCTAGATTTAGATACATGTATAGATTGTGACGGCTTGCAGATGGTTATGGAATTTGAGTGAGCTTTAAGCAAATAAATGTTTGTGTTAACATTTTGTGCATGAGAAATAAAGTGATAGTGAGTCTGGTGAATTAGTGTGATCCACTAGCCACCTTCTCTAAAAGGAAAAAAGAAACGTGTATTTGTTCGTCTTGGCACCCGCGTGCGGGTCGCCAGAGGCAAAATGGCCGACACTCACAAGGACAAAGGGAAGAGACTCTGAAATGAGAAGGTAGAAGACATGAAAGTGTCTGGAATCAACGGCAAAAGAAATACAGAATTCTTGAAAAGTGATGGTTTTCAAGATCAGGGTGTAAGTAATAGTGCGACAATGAGCAAAAAAGATAAAGAGAGCACGCAAATTAGATCGCCAAGAGGCAGAACGAGAGGAGGCCAAACGAGCCGCTGCCCAAAATTCCCCTTCTCACCTCTCTGATGATACAACAACAGAGAAAGAAGACGATACAAAATCAAGAAGACAAATGACAAATAATCCATTCTCATACAGTGAAGGGCACAAAAGCCCATATATAGCCTTGATATTGAACAATAAACTGGATGGCAGTAGCATGAATTGTATTAGAGTTGGAGGTATCTTACTGGGCAAAAAGCACGAGCTTATATAAGTTAAAAGCAAAGGGTCTCACATTGTTGAAGTCAAATGTAAAACAGCCAAAGACGTCAATAAAATCATCCAGGATAAGTCGTTAGCTGAACACAACCTGAAAGTAGCTGTCCCAGTTTTCAGGCAAATACGTAAAGGACTGATTAAAAGGATACCAGTGGAATACTCGAAATAAAAAATCTTTGAAGCAGTCAAATCAGAGATATAAAAAACCGATGTATACAGACTTAAAATGAAAAATAGATACCCAACAAGTGAACAAGAGAAATGGATTCCCAGCAAAACAGTGCTGCTCACGTTTGAAGGACAAGTTTTGCCGTATGAGATCGTATTTCATAATTGTCTGGTCCAAGTAGAGCCATACATTAGGAAACCTCTTCAATGTTTTAAGTATTTAAAGTTTGGTCATACTGCAGCTCCCTGTAAAAGGAAGACCACATGTTTTATGTGCGGATGAGAAAGGCACGAAGGGCAACCCTGTGCCAATCAACTCTCATGTGCTAACTGCCATGGACTACACAAAAGTGTTGACACAAGATGCAAAGTACATCAAAAAAACTATAAAGTAAATGTTATCATGGCTTTTGATAACATAAGCCTGATTGAAGCCAGAAAACAAGTTTAGAGAAATACTAAAAGATGTTCCATTAAAAACCACAGAAAATTTTTCCAAATTAAGAGAAAACAGAAAGAACAACTTATTGAAAAAATATAGCTAAGTAGTACAAGGAACAATGCCCCTTAATAATGGTGACATGTAGGAACAGGGGTGAGCAGGGGTGAACAGGTTAGCAGGGTGAACAGAAACAAGGAAAACAATTAACGAGAGGAAATGCAGAAGCAAATACAAGCAGAGCAGCAACATAAACTGAAAGTGGAAAAATAACATTCGAGTGTCAGTAAAAACAACCTTTCGTCACAACAGTTTTCCTTCGAAGAGATTATTGCAGCAAAGGCGCTCAGCAAGTTACCAAACTCAGGTGAAGTATTAACAGATCAATGTCAGTGCAGTGAATCAGACTACGGTACGAATAACATGAATAAGATACATAGTTATAATTAATTGATTAGCAAAGTAGATAACAATAGAAATAAGAATGGAAAAAACTAAAAGACTGATGAGGAATGAGAATAATTGAGGAAAAAAAAAAATAATAATAATAATAAATATTCTTCAATACCAAGGAAAAAAAAAAAAATTATTTTTTACTAATAAATTACTAAATTATGAGTAAGTTACAACAAAACAAATAAAATCTGAGAATCTTACAATGAAACGCAAGAAGTATAAGAAATAAAAAAGACACACACAAAAATAGCGAAGAGTATGATATTATTATAATTATCGAAACTTGGCTGTTACCTAAAGATAAATTAACGTTACAGGTTTTAAAATTGTTCCTTTTGACTAGAATGCAAAGAAAAGAGGAGGAGGAATTTCCTTCCTGATTAGGAATGATAAAATATTTGATGTTATTGACTGGAATCTGTCATTAGACAGTCTGAAAATGAGAGCGGTGTCTATTAGAGTAGTAGGAGGAAAAATATGTAATGTTACATGCTATAGACCACCAACACAAAGCAATGACATGACCTTAAAAGAACTGGGGCTTATTTCGGATAAGATCAGCAGTTATCACAAGTTCTTATTAGTAGGAGACTTTAATAGTCATCATCCATTTTGGGGTAGTAAGAAAACTTTTGAGAAATTTTTTGTCTTCAGTAATGGAGATCCAACACACTTTTATTACAACTACCATAACAATCCGGCAATAAAATTCTCTAATATAGATATCTCATATCAATCTATAAATAGAGCACTAGTTATAAATTGGATTGTAGGGAGAATTTATAGGTAAGCAACCACTTTCCAATTACCATAGAAATTAACAATTCAGTTGAGAAAATTTATAAAGATATTTACATGTATTTAAATAATAAAATGAATTGGGATGGATTTAAAAATGGTCTGATGGAACATATGGAAGAGTTTAAGAAGTTGGAATTTATTAACTTCAATATTATCTCGAAATACGAGTTATTAGTTACAGTAATGGATATATGTATCCTAGAATCCTACCCTACAGAAAAACGTATAAAAACAAACAATATCAATATCTGTAATAAACGTCAAAAAATAGGGAAAACTTGGTGGAATGATGAGTGCACTAGAGCTGTAAGGCAAAGGAAAGCTACCTTCAAATCTTTGAAATACAAAGCTAGAATCGAAGCCCTCATAAAATTCAAAAAAATTTCAGCAGAAACTACTTCACTATTATAAGAAACCAAATAAAAAGCCTTTCAATCCTTAGTGCATACTATAGGACCTTCCACTCCTATGTCTCTAGTATGGAAAACAGACAATTTAGAAATGGAAGTCAAAGATTAGTTCGTCAGAAGGAAATAGTAGATTTCTAAATAGTGCAGAAAAAGTATTGATAGATCTCTGCTGTCTAAAGGAAGATAAATTCAGTGAATTTAGTCCTGACACCTGCGTTTATTCAAACGAATTCAAAGACTTTTTTAACCTCCCTTTCTCGTTTAGTGAGTTCGAATGTACTCTAGAATAAACGAAGAAAGGGTCTGCACCGGGTAAAGACAAATTTGATTATCAGATTTTACAAGCAATGCCAGAATTCTACAAACGGGTTCTTTTAGATATGTATAAGGATTTAACGACCACCGGACAGTTCCCTAGCTCGTGGAATAATGATTTAGTTGTCTTTCTACCTAAGCAGAGAAGTTGCAAAGCCCGACCTATCGTCTTATCGTCATGTCCATTAAAACTTCTAGAGAAAATAGTATGCTTAAGACTAAACTAGTTTATTGAACATAACAAAATATTACCTGATTAACAGTTTGGGTTTCATAAAAATAAGTCCTGTATGGATAATTTAGTAAGTCTTGTTAGTGATATCCAAACGTCGTTTTACAAAAATGAGAGTGTGGTTGCTGTATTTTTGAATATCAAGGGAGCGTATAATAGTGTGATCCCTGATATCCTGCTTAAAGACTTGGTAGATATAGGGCTGCCCAAAAATTACTTACAGTTTTAAAAAAATTTGATTTATGAAAGATATCTTATTCCAGTCAGTATTAAAACTAATAAAACCTGAGCGCACTTAACTAAAGTAGGACTACCTCAAGCCTCTATGGGTTGCATTAAGTCCCACTCTCTTCTCAATTTACACGAGATTTATGGCTGACCTAGAAAATAATGGAGTAAAAATTCTTATGTTTGCGGACGATGTTGTAATATACCCAATGCATTTGAATGTAGAAAGCAATTCATATTCTTGAAAACAGCAATCAAAAACCCTTGCAAACTACCGTACAATAAGATAAATCTTATCCTAGCACCAGATAAATGTAGGATATTAATATTCAGTAAGAACAAAATTAAAACAAACAACCTGTCAATTAAGGTGAACAGTTTGATCATTGACCCTGCAAAAACAGTCAAACGCTTAGGAATGGCATTAGATAGTAAACTTACTTGGCTTCCTCACATTAAAGACATTAAGAATGAGTTTAACTTTCCAGTATCAATACTTAGATGTCTTAGAAGAGTTAGGTAGGGGGTGGATCCTAGCTTGCTTATAATCCTATACAAATCTTTATTCCGATCAAACTTAGAATATGGTGAGTTTTTAATATCTCCGTGTAGTGACAATCATTTTATGGAACTTCAGAAAATTCAGAATGAGTGTATCAGAGTGGCTTTTGGTTATAGGAGGTCTACACCTATAAATTCTCTAACAGCAGAATCAGAAGTAGAGTATCTTAAATTTAGAATCAAATTTTTGGCATATAAATACATTTTTAAGAAGTTATCAACACATTCAAACTCAGTACTGTAGACAATTAAACAACACTATGAGACCTCGGAAAACCCAATCTACAGTGCTAATTCAAAGAAATCTTTGACCCTACATTGTTATGAAGCTATATGGTTCAGGGAAGCTCTAATATTTAAGCAAGATGGATTTCATAAATATAACATAACATATGCAACACTGCTCTTTAAACCAGAGATAAATCTAAGTTATGGAGCACTTTTACAAAAATCCTCAGTCCCAAATTGTGAACTTAAGGAAATTTAAAGGACAAAGTGCAGTCAACATATTAACTGATGAGTCAAAAATTGAGAGTAATGGTCAGGTAAGAGTTGATTTGTAGTTTGGTCAGAATCAGAATATTTTAGGATAGGGAAAAACCTACCTGACATAACGTCTGTTTTTTTGGCGGAATGTCATGCTGTGGTGGCGGATTTAAAATAAATTTTAAATGAGGCAGAAGATGAATATCTGAAGCGTTAAGAGTATAGGATCTTCATAGATTCCCAAAGTATTGCAAAATCGCTATCTAAGATACAGGGTATAAACTGCGAATCTCCTCCGATGGTTCAAATCAGACACAAATCGTTTATTCTAAGAAACATGCATATTAAAGTTTAAATCTATTAGATTCCAACACACGTTGGAATTCAAGGTAATGAACAAGCAGATGTGTTAGTGAAAAATGTTGCTGTTTCAGGTTCTTTAGCAGGAGTAAAAATTTCCTACTCAGACCTCGTTTTAAATTATAAAATAGTATGTAAGAAGAAAAATTCACAAGAAATCAAAGACTTGTTTCATGAAGAAAACAAAGATTTGTTTTATTTCAATAATTATTACTCAGATAATACAAACCCTTGGTTCAAAAAACTAAAATTGCCTAGAAAAATAATAACAAGTATAACTAGACTGAGGTATAATCATAACTCTCTAAAAAGCTCTCTTTATAGATAACGAGTCTTACTTTGTAACCAATGACTGATGTATATGGATTTATGTATATATTACGGTGCCAATAAAAACCTTATTGAATTAAATTAAATATATACTTCTATATACGTTGCTATAAATGTACAATATACTTAAAAATCTCATTATCATGGCTTTGATTTCCTGCCGATATTTCAGCTATAAGTAAGAGGAGACGATCCCCTAGCTCATTTGGATCGTCCCAGTGTACATATTCAACTTGATGCATGGGCCTAGCACTTTTATAGTAAGGTAACAATGATCCTCCTTTTGTATTGGCGATAAGATAAAATGTCGAAGCTACGATTTTGTTGAATTTATTACTATTATGTGTTCGAATAGGTCCATTCTTGCTTAAACCCTTTCAATGCGCACTTGAAGTTTCCAGAAGTACATAATTTTAACTTAAATCATCTTTAGTGATGTGAGTTGTATCAGGTTTTTTTTTACAAGTAGCTCGATCAATCCAACACTCATAGGAAATCTATTATCATCCTAACTTCATTATTATCTAAATTTATTGGTGAATTTCCAAACTTGTACTTTCCATCGTCTTTTCGAAGCCCATACATCAAATCTAATAAATCTTTCTGGTTTTTATTAATTATTTGTAAATGTTAGTTATTGGAAATTTTTTCATTTGTCTGATTCCGAATGGTGACATTCATATTATCATCATCATTATTGACATCATCATTATTATCACTTTAACTGACAGCAGACTCAAACATCGCATCTTCATCAACGCTGCTTTTTTCCCTTTTTTTAATCGTTTAATTGGCAGTTTTGGTGTAGCAGTATTTTTGAAATCATTATTAAAGAGATTCAATCGTTTTTTTCAGGGAGTGAGGGGATGTGTGGGGGCTTCCATAAGATACCGTGTTAAAGTGAGTCGTACTAACCATGCATGAAAATGTCTACCTACTGCATTACGGTTAATTTAACTGTGTTTAACTCGTCAGTACTCAAAAGATGAACCATTAAATGTTATGAACAAATTACGGTACATACTTTGAAGCAACTGATTTCCGATAGTTTGAGTAAAAAAACTTGAAAACATGTTGTTTACATGATAAAAAATAACATAAAAGAACTAAGAGTGGACTCAACTTTTGTCAACAAAAGTGTATTATGACTTTTCGAAAAACTGCGAAAGGCTGGGCCATGTTTCAGATGAATGGTTTTGTGTGAAAAAATTAGCTAACAGCAGACGATGCTCGGTTCTCTCCCATACACTTAGCATAAGACCTTCTCGCGACTTTGTTTACGTTTGCACAGATATTTCTTCCAAATGCCTGATAAGGTGCACATTTTTTGATACGAGTGTTGTCCTTAGATGTTAAGCTATCTACTTGAACTTTTTTCTCATCATGAATCTCTAGCCTCGAAATTTGTGCAATAAAGGCTGAATAATCGCTCTCGCCCATAAGAGCAATGTTAAATCATGCAATTTCGGGAATTTTTTTCTTGGAAGTTCAGCTGATAAAAAATATTTAAAAAATTTATATGTACTTCCAGCATGTTAAAGTACAACATTTATTATTTTCAGCAAGTGAATAAATCTCCTCAAAAACGACCGAACCTCCTTAATCATGGAGTGACCCATTTTATTCCCCTTTTTTGCTTGCATCACAATTTGTTGTAAGGGATCGGTGATTGGTTAAAAGGTCTCACTAAGTCTTCTCTAAGTTCTCTCTTGTACATGTTGACACTTTGACGTCTCAGAGTAGACTGATTAGATCGCACTATGTACGTCCTATATTTGTAGCAAAACTATCCAAATCTTTATGGTATTAGCCGTTGTTTATTCAACTGTCCTTAGCGATGACAACGAAACCATACTTATTATCACTCCAACAGTTTAAGCATAGATCATTAAACGGACTATAGGAACATATCAGAATTGACCTAATCATTGTAAACATGTTTTAAATAAAGTTGAATTTGGCGAAATAGAGCTAGAAGATTAACTTTATCTCTTACAGGGTGTTTCAGTACTTGTGCATATGACTGACAGAGATAAAAGCAATCGATATTTTTATGTCTTCCCATGCAGAAAAAAACTTTCACATCATCCAATTTTTCGCATGCAAAATCATCAAAAATTATGATAGAATTTTGTAGAGCATCATCTGGAGACATAACTGCTTCATGTTCACTGGAAGAAAAGTATTACACATCATCTATAGGCTCCAAAAGCTCTTTAAGAACTTATATCTCGGTTGGTGAAGTGACTTTGAATACAGATAAATATTTTCAAATCTAAGTTTAATAGCATACATAATTCGCACTAATAAACTGTTTGTCTTACCACAATTGGATGGACCGCTGAACACAGCTCAAATACTGTCGGGTAGTAAGTCACCATGTCGATTGGAGCGCTTTTCCTGTTTGACAACAGCATCGAAGTTAGGAACTTGCAATTTTCCAGATTGCTCTTTAAATTTTATATCTGCACTGTACAATGGTTGGACTACGACTGACGTCTAGTCCATGAAAACACTGCCTATATAATCTCATGGTTACACATTTTTAGACTTGAAGACTATACATACGATAATCTTCTCCAGAGCTCAGTCATGATCCAATTAACCTTCGAATTATGATGATCATACATAAGAGAGGACGTGGTCTTTTAAACAACATTATAAACGCTTTACCTGTTGAACTCCGCATGCCAGGCTTTTAGTAGTGGAGTCCAGGTACTAAACTTAATTGTGAAATGTCTTGCTAAAGGTTATCCAGGTATAAACCCACTAGACGAAGCGTCCAAGGAGCATGATATAGCTTATTCTCAGAATTGAGAAAACATTGAAGCTAGAAACTCAGCTGATGAAGCCTTAGCCGAGAAAGCTTGGCAAAGAGTAAAAGCCGGAGATTCCAGTATTGAGGAACAAGCAGCTACTCTAGCTATTGCGAGTCCTATGAGACTTAAAAGTAAATTGGGTATGGGTATGAAAAGTAAGAAGAGACCTTGCACTGCCTTGCGTACAGTCATTAAGGCTGCATCGCAGGATATAAATACCAAAAGCAAAGATGCACACAAGGTTATTATTTCAGCTTTGAAGGAGGGGGGGGCACGTAGTGCAGTTAAGAAATCAGAGGTGGTAAGTGTGCTGTTTGGGACAGTAGACAAATAAAGGTGCTTCTCTCAGCAAGATTCGGAAGGGACTGGTGAACTTTTATTGAATCTTGTATATATTACATGACTACAGTTTACATAGTATTAGAGCATGTATATTAGATACACTATATCCTTTCCCCTTTTATATCAAATTTCGCATACAATGAATTTCATTACATTAGACTTTGAATATGTTCAATACAATCGTATAAGTAATAATATATTTACACTATCTATCTTTTAAGAAGCATAACACTAAACCTGCTTTCTTTCTCGAGTAGATCTTCTCACATTATCAACATTTGGATTCGCCGTAAATTCAGGTTGAGTATTACAAACACTTTTGCATAATTGTAGCTTCGGACCATGATGGGTATCTTGTACGAAAATCTTTAGCTAAAACAACGTTGCCTTTTTCAAAGTTATCCATCTTTTTGCCACCGAAATTTTTTACTTGTACATCTTGTTTATATTTGACAAAATTTTCAACGCTAGGCTGTAAGAAATGAAGAGGTGTTCGCAGTTCCTTATTAAACAGTAATTTTGCAGGTGTCTCATCTATCATCAGATGCTTAATTATTTGGTATCCAAATAAAAATCTGTCCAACGCAACTTGTAGACTGACATTGTCACTTTCCATAATAGCTTCTACTTTGCGTTTAAATGTTTTTACAATGTTTTCTGCAGCACCATTTGTTGCTGAGTGTTTAAGGGCAGTCAAAGTATGTTTTGTACCTAATTGTTTAAAATAAGATTGACATCCTTCACTAAGAAATTTAGCTCCAGAATCCGTTACAATATTTATAGGTAATCCAAGTATCGCAAACGTTTTCTTAAATAACTCTATTGTAGCTTTAGCTGACATATTTTTTACTATAAACATTTCTGGACATTTTAAATACGCATCGATAATGAATAAAAATGTGTGTCCCAAGTATGGACCGGCAAAGTCAGTATGTATACGATACCATGGATGTTTTGGATGCGGCCATGGAGTGATTGATGCTCACTTCGGATCGTCTCTTACATTTGCACAGCTTTTGCATGATTTTGCTAAAGTTTCTAATTCATTGTCTATGTTAGGCCACCATACTACTGATCGAGCTAAAGATTTCATTTTTACTATCCTGAAGTGACATTCATGTAATTGATGTATAACTTGTGTTTTTAATTTTCACGGAAAAATAACACGTTAGCCCCACATAAGACAGCCGTAAGCTTTGAATTCATCACTCCAGTATTTCAATTTTTTTCAGGCCACTCTTCTTCTTCTACTATTTTTTTAACTACTGATAAAATTTGATCTTTTGCAGTCTCACGCGCTACTTTCTTATAATCTAAATTTCTAACATTTGATTAAACTACATAATACAAGTACGTAAACTCTTCGCTTTGTTTCTTATCGTTCTTACCATCATTTTTATTGCTTTGTAAACGCGAAAGAACATTGGCGACTACATTTTTAGTCGATTTTATACATTCGAGTTTGTACTTGAATGCTGATAGAAAGAATGCCCAATTTTGTAAACGACTTGCAGCCATTCGTATACCTTTTTTTGGCCCGAAAATTCTACACAAAGGTTTATTATGAAGACTCAGTCTTTAGTGTGAATTCCTGAGCATATAGATAGTCATAGAATTGGGTAACTCCAAATATAATCACCGCCGCCTCCCTATCTATTTGTGAGTAATTCTCCTAAGCCTTCGTCAAACGCCTGGACGCAAAGGCTATCAGCTTTTCGCCGTCTGGGAAAATTTGACTTAGGTATGCAGCTAAACCTAAAGGTGACGCATTGCATGTTAGTATTATAGGCAAATTCGAATCATAAGTAACTACATTTCGTTTTAATTCGATTTTTACAAATTCAAATGCTTTTGCACATTCAGTATTCCATATTAAATCTTTCTGATTGTTGCATTCGTACAAGGGCGCTAATACTTCTGCTCGCTTTTCAAACAATCTACCGTAATTAAAAAATTTTTCCTAACAATAATTGCAGTTCTTTTTTATTCAACGGTATTTTCATTTCTATAATGGCTTGGTATTTATTGGAATCAATGCTTATGTTATTTTTGTCAATTTGGTAATCTAAATAAGTAACTCTTTCCTCAAAAAATTGACACTTATCTACTCTTACTTTCAAACCACTTTATTCTAGTTTTGTTAATACCACATCTAAATTTTTGAAATGATCATGTGTTGTTCGACTCGTTATCACAATATCATCAGCAAAAATAACAGCCACTCCCGGGATATTTATCAAAATTTCTTTCATACGTGCCTGGAAGATTCCCAGCGCTGAACTGATGTCCAAAGGCATGGATTTATAGCAGAAAAGACCCTTGTGAGTATTGATTGTTAATAAAGGCTGGGAATTTTCCTCGACGGGCATTTGCAAGTATGCTTTTCACAAATCTACCTTAGAATATCATTCACTACCATGTAATTTTGTAAGTGTATGATCAAAACTTGGCGCTGGATGCCTTTTTGTTATTAATAATGGATTAACGGTCACCTTAAAATCTGCACATATCCGTATACTAACGTCAAACTTTACTATAGGTACAATCGGCATCGTCCATTCGCTATTCTCAACCGGTTCTATTATCTTTTGCTGGACTAATCTTTCTAATTCCTTTTCGACTCGTTCTTTTAAAGCAAATGGAACTGTGCGTGCTAGTACGTATTTTGACTTGCTATTTTTTTAAAGTTCAAGTTTAACTATTCCTTTTGTAAACACACCCTTTGCTTTCGAAAACATTATTTAGTGTTTATCTAGTATCGACTTTAACTTGGGGTTGAAATCACATGGTTCTATCGATTTAAACAATAAATTTTTTATCAAGGGCCATAAATTGGCTGCTTTTAACCAAGGTCTACCAATGATTGCAAGTTCATTCGATTTGGTTACATAAACATAAAAAATAAAGTCGATGTCGTTTGCTTTAATTTTAATATAACGTAACATTCCCACTGATATATACATTGATTCATCGTGATTTATTAACATTATACTTGCTCCATCAGTTTGTAAATCTTAAAAGTATTTTTCTTTATATGACAATGGTAAAACTGACATCACCGCTCCCATATCAATTTCCATCGAGATTTTTATACCGTTAATTTCAACTTGCATGAATTGGGGTTCCACTATTGTATGTCCTGGTAAATAAGTTTTTAAACAATGCAAATTACGCGTATACATTTCCGGGAACATCTGTTGAATATCTTTAGTGACACTATTGCAATCGCTATCACCGTTGCATGCGTTAACGCATCCTACCCAAGCATTAGTGTGCTTTTGGCTCGACTGGTTACTTCTATCAGCGCAAATTCGATTTCAATGTCCTCGCTTTTGACGTATATGACACGTAGCTATTCTATATCGACACTCGCGAGCAAAGTGGGATGGCTTACCGTACTTTGTTTTCTGTTGAATTTTGCAATTTTTCAGCTCCACTGTTCGCTGCTTCTATCGCCAAAGTTTTTTTTACTGATTTTTCTAATGTTGGATCCTCGATTCTTAACAATTCGGCTTTTACAATTTTGCTTTTCACTCTAACCACTAGTTGATCCAATATTCGTTCATCGAGATTCGTAAACTTGCAGTCGTTTGCAATATTCTTTAAAATATAAAGCCATACTATTTAAAATTAACAGCGTGGCCCAGCTAAAAATTTGTCATAAGTTCTTACACAAGTTCTTATGTAATTTCTTACATAATTTCTTACATAGTATGTTCTCATGTAAGTTCTCATATTAGTTCTTTAAATAGAACTTATGTCAGAACTCGTACACGATCTTACACTTGCTTATCTACCAAGAACTTACATAAGATCTTATGTAAATTCTTTTGTAAGTTCTAATAAAAGTTCATATATTAGTCGTGTAAATGAATTTAATTACTATCTACATACATACACAGTGAGTTTAAAAATTTTTTCTGCATAAAAACTGTTAGAATAGCTAATATAAATTCCAGAGTGGATACGATTTGAGGGAAAGAATTGACGTCCTCATAAGGTACTTCTAGAACTAATGTTTATTTTTTCATTTTTTGGATAACATTTACCACCTTGGTTACCTCATTGGTTAATAAACATTATATACATGTACATATAACATTGGTTTAAGTTTGATAATGTGATTCTCGACAATAAATCTAGTAATTAATTTTACAACTACTTTTCGTTCAGGGATTTTATTTGAACTTTACTTATACTTTTTATTCTGAGGGAAAAGTAATCTATTTTTAAAAGTGTAATAAATTTGTTGTAATTGCTACAACAAAATTGAGGATTAACTTTTTCTCTTCAATACTTTAATGTTAGTATCGAAAACCAGCAGTAAAAATAATTTCACTCTTATTTATACATTACTTAAAAAATTATATTACTTCTTTAAATATAAGTTTACACATAAAATAATGTTTAAAAAAAAAGTATTTGATCTAAATAAAAAGTGGAAAAACGTTTCTTAACTAGTATCAGAGATTCTAAAAAGCAATAACTTGAGGACTTAATAACATCGATGTTAGTATCAGGTGTACCTTATGAGGGCGTCAATTCTTGCCTATATATCGAATCCACTCTGACCAAGTCGGTAAGACACTTTTGCGTAGAGATTCCCTGGACCAGGTTCAAATCCCCTCAGTCGAGTTAAGAGATACTTTTTTTTGTGTTTACTAATTTATTTTAGCTATTTTAACAGCTTTTATGAAGAAAAAATTTTTAAATTTACCATGTATGTATCTAGATAGTAATTAAATAAGTTTAAACGACTGATACACGATCTTTTATAAGAACTTGCATAAGAAATTACATAACATTTTATCTAAGTTCTTGGTTGATAAGCAAATGCAAGTTCGTGTACATGTTCTGACACAAGTTCTGTTAAAAGAACTTATATGAAAACTTACAAAAGAACTTACATAAGAAATTACGCAAGAACTTATGTAAGACCTTATGACAAATTTTCAGCTGGGGAAAGATATAAGCAAAATTAATGCCCATTACCATGATCGTTGTTTTAAGGCGATTAATGAAGAACGTCCAAACAGTGTTCAGGGTAGAGCACTTGGTCCTTTGGTCTCCGGGGTGTTACAGTTTGTTGTTAATTATACATTCGAGCTGAATAAAAAGAGTCAGTTTTCACTTAATTTAATAATTGAAAAGTACAAAGAAACTTCAAGTTACAAGGGTGAAAATACTAATGATCAGTATATAAAAACAGTCTTGAAAAAATATGTCGGGGACGATATAGCTGTATAAAAAATGATTATATTATTTGTTTTCTCAATTTCCTCGATAAACTAATCATAAACGATTGGACATCAAAATGAATGTCACAAGAGGACAGAGAGAAAGAAATAATAACAGCCACAGTAAATATTACTTCACGCGATATACGAAAGCAAAAGTATTATACTAACTGTTATCCGGCTCCCTCAAATTTCTTAGACAACATCGACGAAAGCGTATCACCTCTTCTACATTTACTATTAGAAATCATTACAAAGACAAACAAAAAGAGTTAGAAAGATGATATGAGCAAGTGGAATCGGCGCATTTTAACTGTCGTACACTGCATTATATTTATGGTACGTCCAAACTCTTTTATCTCGCCCTTACTCTTAGATATTTCATCGTACTTGCACTATAAACATTCTTCAACGTATCTTATCAACTCATTAGTACACGTATACTTATGCGCACCAAATACAAAGTATTTAAGATTCGAATCTTCAGTTGTCTATATGATCCGCAGCATTACAGTTTGAATGGGTCATACAATTATTCAGATGGTCTATAATAATGCTGATCACGATAGTGTGACCATCGGTGACAGAAACACACTTCACGCACTGGGCGGCCTAATGTGCATAACCCCTTCAAGCTCAGTGACTACCATAAAAACTATTAAATGGTTTAAAAAAATTACGATGGCAACAGAAACGAAAAATTTTAGATTTGTGCATCTCAAACCAGAGATGAGTAGAAAGATTATTTTTCCGTAATCAACAAAAAAGATACGTTAAAAAATATAAAATGCCTGCTTTAAGAACAAACTTCTAACTCAGAGCTTACGCGAGTCATCTAGACAGAGATGAGTGGAGAGATTGCTAACGCCAATGCTATGAGGTGAGACGATTTATGGGCATTGATCGGAGCAACCCACCGCGGCCAATCGTCGAGCCAAGGCGCACATTTTGCGAGAGTACGAGACTCGTGTCAAAGAGCGTGCGCCTACAAGAAGAGAAGTGGATTCGAGTGGAAATGAGCATATAGGCGCACATTTTGGAGACACGTGGAAGGGGTATACCGAATGTGTGTCTACGAGGAGAGTAGCGGAAACTTCGACTATAGCGATATAGCTGAGCGCCCAGCCAAAGCAAGCGACGACACGAGTTTTTCTCTTGACTGCAACCGAGTATATGATATATATTTGGGAACCGCTGGATATGCTCGTGCTTACCCAAGGATAGGAGGGTCGTACGGGGTGCATGAAGCTCGACCACACTTGGTTGTATTAAACATGAAGAATAATTTATTGACTAAATAGGGAAATGCGTATTAATTATTGCGTGTGTTACTCGTACAAGCTAAAACCGGACTCTGGCGTTGATCGAGTAGTCACCACAGCTAGCCCCCCTCCAGTTCCATTTGTCCTAGGCAAATGGAACGAGACAAGGCGAGCTCGTCTGGCCGTCTGGGCCAGCTGCTGATAATGATGAACCAGCTGAGTATGTTGTTGAGCTTGCTGATTTTTGCAGGGGTCCTTCGCAGACGGTTGGCAGGCCAGAGGGGTCATCTGCTTGGTGTTTGAAGCTTGCGACGGAAAGTGTAAGACTGCTTGGTCCTTTAAAGCCAGTTGAATTGTCGCTGGAGACAACGAAAAATGCTTTAAGGCATTGTGAGTTGTCGAAGGGTGTTGTAAATCTTATGGGCCCTTCGAAGCCTGTTGACTCAATCCAGGAGTCAGCAATGGGTGCTGAACAGACTTTTAAGTCTGTAAAGGCTGCTCTGGTTGACAATCCAGGTGCGCTGGCTTCAGAGAGTCAGTGGAGATGTTTGTTGGCGTGCCCCTGATGTCCACGATGTAGACCGTGTCGCTCAGGCGTTGAAAAACTTTGAATGGGCCTGAGTAGGGAGGCGTCAGAGTACGTCTGACTTTGTCGACTCTCCTAAAGACATGGATGCAGGTGTGAAGGTCCTTGTGGAAGAACGGCTTAACTTTTGCTGCGTGGCGAAAGGCAGACACAGGTTTGATGGCCTTGATCAGGCTGCGTAGGCCTTGGATGAAGGTGACGGGGCCTGCCAGCGGATTGCTGGTGGTGACGAAGAATTCACCTGGAATTCTGAGCCCTGTGCCGTACAGCATTTCAACTGGAGACGCCTGTAGGTCCTCCTTGAAGGCTGTTCGAAGGCCCAAGAGGACAAGTGGCAGTGCTGTTGGCCATGGGGTCTTCGGAGAGCACATGAGTGCGGCCTTGAGAGCACGGTGGAAGCGCTCCAGAAGGCCGTTGAACTGAGGATGATAGGGCGCTGTCCTAGTCCCGTTGGTGCCCAGATAGTCCGTGAGAGCTGAAAAAAGACCTGACTCAAACTGAGCCCCTTGGTCCATTGTGATGGTCAGTGGAACGCCGCAGTGGGCTACCCAGCCCTCGATGAAAGCTTTTGCCACAGTAGAAGCTTATTGATCAGGAATTGGAATGGCTACAGGCCATCTGGTGAACCTGTCGATGGAAGTGAGACAGTAGTAGAAGCTCAGGCTCTCTGGAAGCTTCACCAGGTCGAGGTGGACGTGGTCGAAGTGCTGCGTCGGGTGGTCGAAAGCGCTCAGCGCTGCTCGATTGTGTAGATCCACCTTCGCTTTTTGACAGGTGGTGCACTGTTGGGCCTAGCGAGTGGAGTCCTTTCTCATCACAGGCCAGTAGAACTTACTGGTAATGGTTTTACTGGTGGCTCTGACGCTGGGGTGGGAGAGGTTGTGAACAACCTCGAAAGCTGCACGACGAAGTGCCACTGGGATGTATGGCCTGAGGTGATCTAGGGAGACATCGACGTATAAGTTATGCCCCTCGATGGTCACACATTGCAGTGTGAAGTTAGGATCCTGAAGGAGGTGAGCCAGCTCCTCATCCAAAGCTTGGGTAGCTGAAATGGATGCTGGATCCAGGTGAGATGGCATCGAGATAGTCTCGATTCTTGAGAGAGCGTCTGCCACCACATTTTTCTCCCCCTTGATGTGCTGCAGGTTGGTGCAGAACTGGAGAATATAGTCCAGGTGGCGAAGCTGTCTCGGAGAAGCTTTGTCTGAAAGCTGGAGAGCTGCGTAGGTCAGAGGCTTCTGGTGGTGAAAGACCTACTGCCTTCGAGAAATCTCTGGAAGTGCCTTGTAGCACGGTAGATGGCCAGCAGCTCCCTGTCAAACGTGCTATAACGTTGTTCGGTGGATGACAGCTTCTGTGAAAAGAAGCCCAAGGGTGACCAGACATCTTTGGGGTGCTCCTGCTCCAGAGTGGCTCCGATCGCGTAGCTAGACGCGTCAGTCTTAAGAGCCAGAGGCCAGAAGTGCATCTGGGCGCAGGAAAGAGGTCGTCACTGCAGATGACAGTGCTAGCTTGGATTGAGCGAAAGTAGTGTCTGCTTCCGGCGATCAATTCAGTTTGGCTTTTTTTTCTCTTCTCCGGAAGGCCTTTGAGAAGCTCGTTCAGTGGTGCGAGGACGGCGGCTGCTACAGGAAAGCATTAACGGTAGTAGTTGAGCATGCTAAGGTACCTTCGCAGCTAGTACGACATCGAGGCCATCCCTGGCTTTATAAAATCCGAAATTGCCTTGATCTTAGTCGATGGAGGCTTGAAACTAACCTCAGGCACAAGGTAACTTAAAAAATTTACCTACGTCTGACCTAGGACGCACTTTTCTGGGTTGATGCGAAGCTTGGCGCTGCGTAGAACGTTGAAGAGCTCCTTCAGGTGCCTGATGTGCGTCTCGTGGTCTGGTGAGAAGACAATGAAATCGTCTAAGTAAGCCTAAACGAAAGGCAGTTTCCGCAGCAGATGATCCACTACGCGCTGGAGTGACTGCGCTGCGTTGCGTTGGCCTAGAGATGATCTGGTAAACTCGAAGAGACCAAAAGTAGTTGTTATGGCCGTTTTCGGAGCGTTCTCCTCTGCTATGGGGATCTGATAGAACGCTTTGCGTAGATCTACTACGGAGAAAACTGAGCCTCTTGCCTCCTTGAGGATGTCCTCCACAATAGGCAGAGGGTAGCGGTCTGGCTGGGTGATGGCGTTGAGACGGCGGTAGTCCCCTGTCACGCGCCAACCTCCGTCCGGCTTCGGCACCAAGTGCAGCGGGCTGGCCCAATGGCTGGAAGAGGGGTGGACAATCTCCTGCGTGAGGAGAAGACGAATCTCCTTCTTCGCTACTTCCAAGCGCTGGCCGATGAGTCGTCTTGGATGCTCAAACACCGGAGGGCCAGTGGTCACGATGCTGTGCTTAACAGGCAGATCTGGCAGAAAAGCAGTGGTGCTCTCTGGGGCAGCGATGTCCATAAATGTACGAAGCAAGCTATCGTATGCTTGGCTGAATGGTCCTGGTGTTAACAGACTGAGCACAGCTAAGATGCTGTGTAGTTTGGCCAGGTACAGGCTGCCAGCAGCGCTGACCTTGGTGACTGAGTCGATGAGCTTCTTGTTTCAAATGTCTACCAAGAGTTCAGTGTCACTTAGCAGGTCTGCACCGATGATTGGAGTGCACACCTCCACTATGATAAAAGGCTATTTGAAGACTCTGCGAAGGCCCAAGTCCAATGCCATGTCGTGCGTCCCATAAGTCTTTATGAGAGAGGTTAGCCACATGGAGAGTGAGTCTTCTTGGAGGTCGAGGCTTCCTGAAAATTGACTTAGGGATTATCGAGACCTCAGAGCCTAAGTCGATGAGGAACTTAAGACGTGAGTTCCTATATCCATTATGTGAAGGCGTTTTTCACTAAGTTGAGTTTGTCCCACCGCTGTCGCCTGAACCAGAGGGGGAGAGGTTAGTTTCCCTGACTCAGGGAATAAGAGCAGGAATGTGTGCAGTGTCTGGGCTTGGCACCAAACTCCTGATGGAACCAGCAAAGACCTCCACCTGAGCCAGCTGGTGTGTTGGATCTGCTTCGAGATCTGCCTCTCCTTTGACCACCTTTCGTATATTGATTGTTGAGCTGCAGGCTGAGCTGGCTGACCTGCGCTGAGAGGGCCGCTACCTATTGGGCCAGCTGATTGGGTCAGCTGACAATAAATATAATAATGCAAGTGCCAATTACCGCACAATCGGGGGTGGTTACTGGTCACTTTGAATATTTAAAATCAATAGAATTATGCAATCCTCCCGGGTCATGTGGGGATTAGCATTCGCATTATTCTATTTATTGTAAATAATCAATACGACCAGTGAGCGCCCCGGGTTGTGCGGTAACTGGCACTTGCTCTATTATTTTATTAATCATAAATAATCAAAGCAACCAGTAAGCGCCCCAGGTTGTGTGGGGATGGGCGCTTGCATTATTATTTTATTAATTATTAATAATTGAAACGACTCGTAAGCGCCTTGGGTCTTGTGGGGAGTGGCGCTTGCGTTATTATTATATTAATCATAAATAATTAAAATTACCAGTAAGTGCCTCGGGTCGTGTGGGCATTGGCGCTTGCATTAATATTTTATTAATTATAAATAATTAAAACGACCAGTAAGCACCCTGGGTTGTGTGGGGATTGGCGCTTGCGTTATTATCATATTGTTGTGTATTTGAATGAGGGATCAAATAAAGGAAGTACACTTGGGATCTAACTTGGTTGTTCTTAATTTGATACCCTTAACTTAATTACATATGTGCGCTGGTTGGCAGTTACACGCGGACTGCTCGCTCCTCGCTCGCTTGTACATGCTCGCACTTCTGACGCGTTCACACTTCTATGCCCTACATACATAAACCTACACACACACATACTCTTCGCGTTCGCTCATGTGTATGTAAGCATCAACTCGCACCTAACACTTCCCCCCGACGAAAAATTCCTACCTTCTCATCAGATAAATAGTATTTAATGTGTAATGTAATCTTTTAGACGGGTTGGAATTTTCCGTTCTCTTACTGGATTTACGCGAATTATTCTTGGTGTATGGAATTCTTCGTCATTTGTAGACTCATCATTATTTTGTTGTGGCGTTTCTTTTTTCAGTCTTTTCCCCCGTCCTCTGGCTCGTCTAAAAGGTGGACTACTGTCTTTTCCTGATTCTGTGGAGACATTACTGCCTATAAACGAAGTGGACTCTGAAGACCTTGAAGTGTTAGGATTATTCGTAATTGCTTTCGAATCTATATGCGTCATTACCATCTCTTCTCTGGAACAAAAAATTCTGGAAAATTTTCTTTCTCTTTTACATTTTCTATACGTCGCAATTTATTTATATGTCGCAACCATACTCTCCCGTCATGTAATTTAATTTCATAATGTAATTTGCTTGTTCGACGCACTATTTTACTGAAAATCCATTTTTCTTTTTCTCCGCATTTTTTTGCCACCACGCCATCTCCTACTTGAAATTCTCTGCACTTTTTATCGTCATTAATTTCCGCTCTTTTTGTAATTTCACTCGGCTCAATTAAATCTAACTTACATCTTATTTTTCTACCGAACATTAATTCTGTTGGCGGAATTCCTGTAATTGCGTGAGGCATTTGACAATATTGCGACAAAATTAATTGCAAATCTAATTTAAGTTTTTCTTTACGCTGTAATTTTCTTAGTGCTAGTGTTATTGTTTGCACGTATATTTCGGCTTGACCGTTCGTTGCTGGGTGAAATGGAGCCGTTCTTTTATGTACAATAACATTACTTTTAAGAAATTCTTGGAATGTTGTGGAGGTGAAAGTCCTACCATTATCAGATACTAAAATTTTAGGAATTCCAAATCGTCCAAAAATTTCTGTACAAACAGTAATCGTTCATTCACTTAACATATCGTTAACGATATACACTTCTGGTCACTTCGAAAACGCATCTACTAATATGAAAAAATATTTTCCAAGAAATGGTCCGGCAAAATCTATGTGGACACGATCAAAAGGTGCCTTTGCTGGTTCCCACACATGTATATCTGCTTTGACTGGATTATTTTTGTATTTTTGGCATTCTAAGAAGTTTTTTGCAATTTTTTCTATATCGTTACTTATGTTCGGCCACCAGCAATGCCCTCGAGCTAGACCTTTCATTTTTACTATTCCGAAATGACCGTTATGTAATTCTTGTGAAATCGTATTTCGTAATTCTTTCGGTATTACAACTTGATGGTTTCGCATTAGTACCCCCTGTTCTAAAGTAAATTCACGCGGATCGATGCACCATGTTTCTTTTGCCGTCAGGCTTTTTCCGTTTTCTAATGCAGATATCACACATTGTAATTCGCGATCTTTATGCGTTTTTTCTAGTATGGTATTTGCATCGATTGATAACGTCTCAAACGTATTGATATAGAATAAATCAATGATATCGATGTTTTCTTCTGCGGTAATTACAGGTAGTCTAGATAGTCCGTCTGCGCTGCCATTATTTTCTGATTTCTTGTACTCAATAGTGTTTTCAAAACCACGTAGAAATATTGCGTAATGTTGCATTCTCATTGCACTGTAACGTGGCAATTCTTTGTTTTTTGCAAAGATTTGTGTAAGTGGTCTGTGATCTGTAATTAATGTAAATTTGTTCCCGTAAAGGTATTGATAAAATTTCTTTATAGCGTAAGCAATGGCATACGCTTCTTTATCTATCTGACTGTATTTTCTCTGTGTTGTGTTCAACGTTTGTGAAATGTATTGTATTGGCCTTTCGGTCCCATCAGGGAAACGATGCGATAACACTGCCCCTACGCCGTATGGGCTCGCATCCGTTGCCAGTACGAGAGATAAATTTGAATCATAATGTGTTAAACATTTTTCACTAGTAAAAGCATTCTTTGCTTCGAGAAATGCCTTTTCCTGACGGTTTGACCACGTAAATTTATTTTGTGTACGTAAAAGTTCATACAAGGGTTTCAAAACCAAACTCACGTTTTTTATGAATCTACCGTAATAATTAACAAATCCAACAAAAGCTTGTAATTCTGAAACATTTGTTGGTCTTTTCATATTTTCTATTGCTTCTAATTTTTGTGTATCTTTGTGTAATCCGTTTTTATCTATTACGTAACCGCAATAGTATATTCTTGAAGCAAAAAATTCACATTTCTCTCGATTAATTTTTATATTGTATTTATCTAGTACTTTAAAAACTTCTTCTAACCTTAACATTAGCTCTATAAAATCTTTTTCTGCTATTCAGATATCGTCTAGAAAAACTTTTACGCCTTTAATACCGCTAAGTATGTTTTCCATTTTCTCTTGCCAAATTGCTGGTGCTGGGGCTACACCGTACATTAGCCGATTACATTTAAATAGTCCCCGATGTGTATTAATCGTTAATAAGTTAGCGCTCCTATCATCGACTTGTAATTGTAAATAAGCTAATTTGAAGTCTAATTTTGCAAACGCAGTACAACCTGCCATTTCCGAGAAAAGTTCTTCTACCGTAGGTAGCGGATATTTATTTATTTTTAACTGTAGATTTATTGTAACGCTATAATCTCCACAAATTATTACTTGGTTATTTTTCTTGAGCACAGTTACAATAGGAGTTGCAAAATCTGAAGTGTCAACTTTTTCTAAAACTCCTTCTTTAATGAGTAAGTCTAATTCTTTATCCACTAAAGGTATCAATTTGAACGGTAAAACCCTGGGCTTAAGAAAAACAGGTTTAACATCTTCTTTTAGTATTAATGACGCTTGAATATCATGTATTGCGCTTATATTCTCGTTCGTAATGTTTTTGTATTTATTTAATAATTTCTCGATTAATGTATTCTTTTGTGCTTCTGAAATATCTACTTGTAAAATTGAATCGAATAAAGCGTTTGTACCGTTCTCTTTAATAATTTTTTTTATCCATTCTCGCCCTATCAGTGGCAATCGTTCAATATTCGTAATGTATAATTTTCCCGTGTTATGAAAATTTTCGCATTTAAAATCTACTGTAATGTACCCTATAACATTTATTTTTCGCTTACCGTACGTAATCAGCTGTAGATCTGTTCGTAGCACCGGTGTTCCTGGAAAAAGTTGTTTTGCCTGCTCTCTTCCCATGAGCGTAACGGCTGCTCCCGTGTCGACTTCGAAGGTGACTTTCTTGTTGTTTACGTAGAGAGTTTTGAAAAATTTTTCTCGTGCGTCTTCTGTTTCGACGCCTAACACTTCTATGCAGTCCGTATCCACTGCTGTATCTTCTTCTTCCATTGCATGTAGCGAACTTCTCTTCTTGAAACATACCTTGGCTAAATATCCTTGTTTACTACAGAAATTTCACTTTATAGTCACCGGTAACTTACACGTATTGGCTTTATGATCAGAGCTACACCGATAAAATTTGAAATTCTTTGAATTTGAATCACTACTTGTAGTTTTGTTGTTGCGGGTGTAAACTTGCTCCTCCTTTGAGACATGACTTCGACTCGACTTTAGTTGTGATGTACGTTGCTTGTAGTTACGTGTACTTGTGTTAGTGTAGTTAACTTGTACCGTATTTTGATGTAACGTATTTGCTTCCTTCTCGGAAAGTTCCATTGCTAACGCTATCTGTAAGGCCTTTGTAAAGGTTACCTCTTTTGTTTCTAAAAGTCGGCCTTGAATCCTGCGATTTGAAATACCGTAAACGAACTGGTTTCGTAAAGCCGTTTCTTGAAAACTTCCAAAATTGCATGTAAGACTCATTTTTGTAAGCGTATTTGCGTAGCTTTGTGTATCTTCTCCTGGTAACTGCCTTCTGCTTATAAATTTGAAATTTTCTGCGATCTCAAGTACTGCAGGGGTGTACAACTCCTTTAACTTCTCTTTCAGAATGTCGTATGATTTTTCGTAAGGATTTTCCGCTCCAATACTGTTGCACAAATTATTGAACGCGGTTTCACCTATGTAATGTAGCAAGTGCGGAATCTTTTCTTCCGGTGTTAGGTTCATGATTGAAAAAACTCCTTTCAGTCTCTGCAGCCATCTGCACCATTCCGAAGTTCCTGGGACGAAAGGCTCCACGTGTAATGATGGAGACTGCATATATATGTAAAAGCAGTTGTAGTCGTATTTGTAGGTTGTCCCATTGTCGTCATTTTGACTTGCAAAAACGAGTAACTTCAATTTCAATCACACCGAAAGAAAATTTGAAATGAAATGACAGACCGTGTTGCCCGAAGGCGCCACATCATGCCACAAAAAGTTAACCGTAAAAGTGTTCCGCACTATTTCAGCACTTCGTACTGCCACGACACTTACTCGAGATCTCGCGCACTTAATGGAATCCCATCCTCGTCGCCATTTGTTGTGTATTTGAATGAGGGATCAAATAAAGGAAGTACACTTGGGATGTAACTCGGTTATTCTTTATTTGATACCCTTAACTTAATTACATATGTGCGCTGGTTAGCAGTTACACGCGGACTGCTCGCTCCTCGCTCGCTTGTACATGCTCGCACTTCCGACGCGTTCACACTTCTATGCCCTACATACATAAACCTACACACACACATACTCTTCGCGTTCGCTCATGTGTGTGTAAGCATCGTTTCGCACCTAACACATATGAATGATAAATAATTAAAACAACCAGTAAGCGCTTCGAGTTATGGGGGATAGGCGCTTGCGATATCATTTTATTAATCATAAATAATCAAAACGACCCGTAAGCGCCCCGAGTTCTGTGGGGATTGGCGCTTGCTTTGTTAATTAATAATTTTTATTATTAGTTTAAACTTATGAGGCTGCTTATTGGCCTTTTGAGTTATTGGGTTAAATAGCTTGGAATTAGTTTATTAAGTTGTTGTGAATAAAATTGTGTTGAGTTATCTGGAGATTTGCGTCTTGCTCCATATAGCCAATTTGATTTTTCCGCAAGCTTTCCAGTCACATTTGGGGAGAACCACTGGCTTCTTCCCTCCTTCTATTTAGCTTTTGCATTTTTCTCACTAGGATATGTAGCTATATATAGGTCCTAGTGACAAAAATGCAAAATCATATCCCCTTCACCCAACACTGGCTTGCTCGGTTGCAAAGTCGGAGCCGCCACATTTATATTTAACTGTCTCTTGCTCTCCCGCTCTTACATCAATGTTGTCTTATTAGTTTAATTTAATTAAATCGTGGAACTCAATGCTCATAATTATATGCACAGAGTTTGGATTTCAAAACTTTTTTTTTTATTTTCCTGT
>NW_019379689.1:429773-440430 GCF_000648655.2 Copidosoma floridanum
ATTAAAATTCAGTTATTAAAAAATAACAATTAAAAAACCTCCAAAAATTCTGCAGCACTAAAATTCTCTTGTTCTTTCAATTTCTCCACTACTTCATTGACATTTTCTACTTTTTTAGACATTCGACAGTTTTTTTGCCTACTTTTTTCTTGCTGTCTGTCTCTTATGGTCTTATATCGTAAAAAACGATTCCATGCTTCATCGGATACACAATCAGAACGGCTGAAGTATTTGGTTTGAAATCCATCCATAAACCTTGTTTTCTTGACGTCAATTTCATCAGTATAGTCAGCAGTAAGAGATTTGTTCCTATAAATGTAACAATAATTTTAATCCTAAATACTTATTTTAATGTTTTTATAAACGTATTATCAAATAAATTTACCTTTTCCTATTCTTGCAATTAACACCAGCATCGGAAGATATTAATGGTGTACTGGAGTGTTCAGTTCTGAGAGATAGCATGTTCTTGTCATTAGCATCTAATCAGTTGGGCTCTTTCTCGCAAGTAGGAGTAATCAAAGCAGTATCATCACTATTTTGGACTGATGCTGCAGCAGTCTCATTTAAATCTTTATTTGTTGTAATCGACACACAATCTTCAGAAAAACTAGTAGTGCTTGCTGATGTTAATAAATTCTTATTTTCTTTTGTAACACCACTTGTTGCTATTCACAAACAAAATTCAGTGTAACTAGTGCTTGCTGATGTTGGTATATTTTCATTTTCTTTGGTTTCATCATTTGCTGCTATTGACACATAAACTTCAGAGAAACTAGTACTTGATGCTGTTGGTATATTCTCATTTTTTGTGGTTACATCTGTATTTTGTTGTGTAGTGGTTGGACTGATAGGGATTGCATCAGATAATTAACGTCTGAAGGAGGTGTATCCATACCTTTTGTGAAAAGCACTGTCTTCAAAGTGTTCGTTGCGCACTGTTGCACTTTTTGTTACTGATGACAGACCAAGAGCTATTTTCCATTTTTCTTTTAGTTCACACCCACCTGAAAAAAATGTCGGAATTCTATGTAGAATCACTTCTGTAATACTTTCAGGAAAACCACATGTCATAACACATGGTTTTACGTATGGCATTACATAAAGGGTTTTAGCTTGGTGATGCCATATGTAATTCAATATGAAAAAACACATGGAATTACTAACTGGGAAAAGAAAAAATTTCTATCATCTAGAAATAACTGCAAAATACCATAATAAGTTATTTGCGGATAACAATTTGTCTTACCATCGGGATGATAACTCCAAAACAAGGGGGTTCAGCTAATTTTACTTCTATATAAAAAAATTTTATTTTTTTATTTTTTTTTTTATTCCTGAAATTAAACTTGAATCCCCTTGTTTTGGAGTTATCATCCTGATGATGGTAACACTTAATGTTCACAGTAAATGACGCATTACAGTATTCTGCAGTTATTTCTAGATGACAAAATTTTTTTCCTTCTTCCAATTAGTAATTCTATGTGTTTTTTTAAAATGAAATTACATATGGCATTACCAAGCTAAAACCCCTTATGTAATGCCATACCTAAAACCATATGTAATGCCACATGGCTTTTTTGAAGGTATTACAGAAGTAATCACACATGGAATTTCATCTTTCTTTTTCAGGTGGGCAATCATCAGGAAATCTACAAAAACATTTAAAATTAAAACAACAGTTGGGTATTGTTACATGCTTTGTTTTAAAAATATGAACTGTTTATTTTTTCCTCATGTGTACAAATACTTAATACAACATATCATTTACATTATTACAAATTTTAATATGCATACATAAGAAAATTCACAGCATGCGATTACAATTGTATTTGTAACTAAATTTTAAGGACATAACTTTATCCTTGTAAAAATTAGCCCGATTTTTATATTTAGATGTACAATTATTTATAAAATGAGTGATCATTAATCTTTTTGCAAAATTCTGTGGTGTGCGAAGCACCTTCGAATGCCTTATGTTTCACAGTGTACTCCAAATAATGTAAGGCAGATGAAGTGCTGGAACTTAAAACTTGCGCAGCTAAAAAAACTTTCATCTTCTCGTTCTGAAAGTACACGTGCCTGTTTTTAATTGAGCAAGCGCAGTGCATCCTTTCGTNAATAATTTGTCAACAAAAAAATGCATTGGTTATGTTGCTGTTTTGGTTACCCGCTTTATTACTTCTGCTAAGCTTGTAATATATGTTGCCAGTGCCAGAGCCCAGAGCCAATCAGCGGAAAGGTTCGAAAGAGATACAAGATCCGTTTGCTTTCTTTCTCTTTCTACCGAGCGTACGCTTTCAGAGCTAACTTGCCCCCTCTATTTATAATGTCTCTATGGCTGATGTACGTCGCGCGACTGCCATAGCCACGACACAGCACGGTCGTAGGCTTCGTGTGCAACAAGACTCCGCTTGGCTGACGAGCGTCGAGCTCACAACAATATGTTCTTTCAGGGAGGATAGTAACTGGACTGATTTGCTGACGACTCAGCAGAGCTTGTTGGAGGTCTTGAGTCAGTTCGACCAAGCAGTCAACGGTGTCGAGGTCTGGAGCCTAGGGCACGTGGTAGCCAGGATTGAGCTACTCAGCAGCTATTGGAGCGACTTTGTGGCAAATCATCAAGTGTTGAATCGAAACCCCCCCAAGGACAAGAGAACAATAATAAACCAGCTGTATACCTCTAGCGAGGGTAGTTACTTGGAGGCCAAGTCACGCCTACTCGATGCTAAACTTGGACTCGTCCCCCCTCCTCCACCAGCTCTAGGAGGTAGCTCGCAATCGACACACATGGGCCCTCGCTTACCGAGCATCACTATCCAACCTTTCTCTGGCCGGCGCGAAGATTGGCAGTCCTTCAGAGACCTCTTTCATGCTCTCACCCACCAGGACGCACGACTGACTAACGTCGAGCGACTTTATTACCTAAAATCGAACGTACAGGGTGAAGCGAAGGCAGTGTTGGACACGTTGCAACTCGATGGCTCCAACTACACCACGGCATGGAGTTTGTTGACTTCAAGGTTCGAGCATCATTGACTTCTCGTGCACGATTACATCATGGCGCTGAGAGGGCTTAACCCACCTGAAAAAAATGTCGAAATTCTATGTAGAATTACTTCTGTAATACTTTCAGAAAAACCACATGTCATTACACATGGTTTAACGTATGGCATTACATAAAGGGTTTTAGCTTGGTGATTCCATATGTAATTCCATATGGAAAACACATGAAATTACTAATTGGAAAAAGAAAAATTTTTTATCATCTAGAAATAACTGCAAAATACCATAATAAGTTATTTGCAGTTAACAATTTGTCTTACCATCAGGATGATAACTCCAAAACAAGGGGGTTCAGCTGATTTTACTTCTATAGAAAAAAATTTAATTTTTTAAATTTTTTTTTTTATTCCTGAAATATAACTTGAATCCCCTTGTTTTGGAGTTATCATCCTGATGATGGTAACACTTAATGTTCACAGTAAATGACGCATTACAGTATTCTGCAGTTATTTCTAGATGACAAAATTTTTTTCCTTCTTCCAATTAGTAATTCTATGTGTTTTTTTAAAATGAAATTACATATGGCATTACCAAGCTAAAACCTTTTATGTAATGCCATACGTAAAACCACATGTAATGCCACATGGCTTTCCTGAAGCTATTACAGAAGTAATCACACATGGAATTCCGTCTTTCTTTTTCAGGTGGGAAGCCACTGCGAGAAGAGACGGCCGCCGGTCTTCAGGGCCTGCTTGACACCTTGGAGAAGCATCGCGATCAGCTACGAGCGCTGAAGCAACCCGTAGATCAGTGGGATGCGTGGATAGTATCTTTCGCCGCGACTGCCATGGACTCTTCAACTCGTAGAGCCTGGGAGGACGAGCTCGAAAAGTTGGAAACAAGCGTCTTGACACCAGGAGAAGTCGCTTCGTTCACCAACCTGACCAGCTTTCTGCGAAGACTCAGCCACTCGCTGGCTTCAGTCGAAAAATCACGAGGCGTACGCTCGATTGGTGATCCTTCCGCCTCGCGTTCGACCGGTGCTCGACCCCCGGTGACAGCGCTAGCCAGTCGCAATCACCAATCACTGGCCACCACTGCAACAAAGGCTGACTGCCCTGTCTGCCAGTTACCTCACTACCTGGGTTACTGTGGACAATTCCTACAACTCGATGGGCCTGAGCGCAGGGCACTTGTCGTTCAGTTAAAGTTGTGCTTTAACTGTCTGAGGCCTGGGCATGTCGCTCACTCCTGCCCGTCTCAAGGGGTGTGTCAACAGTTCGAAGCGTTACATCACTGTCTAATCTACGACGGTAGCCGCAAACGCAAAGCCGAGGCGGACACACGGAGCACTCGGGCCAAGCAAGCGTTCTTTGAGTCGATAGTCGCAGAAGCTGCGGATAACGTCGATGCAGCTACTGATCCGCAGTTCTGACTAGCTGTGCTGCCCACTATCATTGTCCAGTTAAAAGGAATCAGCGGACGATCGATTGCAGCATAAGCACTCGTCGACGCGTGCTCGGAGATAACAATCACGACCACTGGGCTTGCTCGGAGACTTGGCGTTTGACTTGAGTCAGCAGCTACATTCATCTCAGGCGTCGGCGGAGCTGGCCCTGCTCGATTGCAAGCCACAACGCAATTGGAGTTACACGTTCAGCCATCAGATTGGTCGCTGCAGTTGACCACCCATTGTTTGTCCAAATTGAGGATCCGCACTCCCGCAGCCAGACTTCCTCAAACCGTCGTGGAACTGTGGCAGGATCTTCCTGACTTGGCAGACCCGAACTTCAGAGTCCCAGGTGAGGTTGACATCCTCCTCGGTGTCAATGCTTATCCTCATCTGATCCATTTAGGGCTCGTCACGAGAGGGGAACTCATCGGTCAGCGTACGGTTGCTGGATGGACCGTAGCCGGCCGAGTCCAGTGCCACACCAACTCATCGACAACTGCTGTGAGAATCTCGACGCAGGAAAACGATCCACCTTGGCACGATCGGGTGATCGCCCTGATGCAACGCTTTTGGGAACTACAGGACGTGCCACGATCGGTCCGACAGTCACCAAATGACGTGGACTGCGAGAAGATTTTCGTAGAACATCAGCGAGCTGATAACGGGCGCTAAATCGTTCGACTCCCTCTAAAACGCAACGGGAGCCTACTGTTGGGAGAGAGCCTGACCAGCGCGACAGCATCCCTCCGCTTGTTACATCGACGGCTGCAGCGCGTCTCGGACATGGCTGTCGAGTATGCCCACTTCATGACAGAGTACATCAGTCATGGACACATGCGGCAGCTGAGCGATGAGGAGTTGCTAGCAGAGACGGACACCGTGCATTACATTGGCACCACGGGATCTGGCAAACTGGCGATTTGCGGAAAAGACTGCATGTCGTATTCGACGCCTCGCGGCCAACCTCAACAGGATACAGTCTTAACGACGTGCTGCACAGTGGACCGAAACTCCAAACCTGCCTGCCCAGCGTCCTCCTGCGTTGAAGAAGGCACTGAATTGCTTTTTGCGCGGACGTACAAATGATGTTTCGCCAGATTCGTGTCAACGAACAAGACGTAAACCTCCAGCGAATCCTTTGGAGCGCCATAACGGCTGTAGCCCACCAAAGGATTTCCAGTTGTTCATGGTACCGTGACCTATGGTGAAGCGAGCGCTACGTACCTGGCATTACGAACGATTCTGCAGCTGTGCGAGGACGAAGGAAACGCCTGGCCCGAGGCTGTGCCTATCATCAAGAACGATCGGTACGTCGACGACATTCTCTCTGGCGCCGATGACGTCGAGACAGCCTGGCTTCGTCGAAATTAGTTAATCGGACTGATGAACGCTGGATGTTTTCCACTTAAGAAATGGGTGTCCAACGAACCCAACCTCCTGCGCGATATTCCAGAGGACTCTCGTCTCAGGCTATTTTGGCGACGGCGACAGCTCAGTGTGGACGGGTTTGTCAGCGAGCTTGGAGTCAGCTGGGACCCACTCATCGACTGTTTCCACCTGACCCCACCTCCCATGCGATCTCAGCACACCAAGCGCTCTACCCTGTTAAATGGTTCCAGTACAACATGATAAAACCTGATATGAATTTCTTTTAGTATACCGGACATAAAATTGCGAGGTATAATATTTTATCAGTAAATTTTTTGTCTCCCCAATGTATCGGTGTATATGATGTAAAAACATTTACCATGATTTGGAACGAAATATACCTATATGTGGAAAACAAGTACATATGGTAATTTACAAAAAAGTTGTACATATTATTTTATATAGGTTATTTTCTAATGGTTGCGTATGGCGAACCTTGATGTTTATTTACAATTTTTCGACTTGTTCGTATTACCAGTCAATAATTAAATATCCCTATTTAATAACGCAAACTTTATGACATAGGTTTTTCTTGATACACTTCTGATAAGTTTGTATAAGAAAATTCTTTATACATTTGTATCATGTCTTACAAGCAAATAACTATACATAAACGATATAGGATCATATACATTCAACTTCATGTATATTATTTTTTTCTTAGTATTTTGATGTATTCTCGGTATATAAGGTCTTATAAAATATGTCAGGTGCAAATACACACATATATTCTTATAATTTTAGCCTTTAAATGGTGTCGAGTTATTATATGATTCTCGTCTAATTTCTACTGGTTTGGTATTCAATGCGGATATGACTGACAATGTCAACATTAAACTTCTTGTCTTAAGGCCCATGGAGCTGAGCTTGCCAAAATATTGTGTAAATATTAAACGAACAACTACAATTGTGATGTACACGTTCTGACGTGTGCTTCAATATAACGGATTCACAAGATATCGATGGATTCCCACGTGACGTAGGTACATTTATATCAGTTAAACGATTTATATAAGTTTTTCTTTATTCGAATCCAATGTTGCCATAGCTCGATCAGCGGTATCACGTCGGATTCAAATACCTGTGGACTCCGGTTCGGTTCAAACTCACAGTAAAATTTTTTCAAATTTAATTTTCAGGGTGGTAATTAATATAAAGTTATGTAAGTACGTGATAAATAATAATAATTGTTAGACTAAAATTGATAAACTACATTACATTAAGTAAATACTTAGTAATTAAGATATGATTTATATTGAGGCTCTTAAATACGTAAAAACATATAAGATATATGTGGAGATAGTCTAGTCAAAGGCAAGCCGCGAAAAAAGGCACGTTTAATACGTTTTTTATTTTTAAAAATGATTATTTTAAATTTCAATAAAGTATTTTTATTTAACTAAAATATGTTTGAATTTTAAAATAAAGTATTAATTGAATTTCCCAAAAGATTTGAGTTCTAGTCAGACATCTAAACTCATTTTTTTTAAATATTAAATTTTCAGTCACGTATATTAATTAGCTGACCGTATAATTACAGGTAAAATATTTGAGTATGATCATACGTGAAACATAATAAGCACGTTATAACATCATATCACACGTATCGTAATAATTTAGTGGATCCTGATAAATAATTTAGTAATGTAATTAATCTTAAATTTTGTGTCAGCTCTATACTCTCCCTAAAAAAACCTATAAACAATTGTTAGTCGTATGTTTGAATCGGAAAAAATTTATATATTTTACAATACTGTTTAAAACTTGTGTGATATCCCATAAAGTCGACATAAAATTATCCTGGGATATTCATACGAAAACACTGATCAATATATCAGGTTTTGGTGCAGACACACATCTATCCTGAAATAATTTTTTTTATCGTGTTTTATTGGAACCATTCAACAGGGTATGCTCGCCGCCCTCGCCAGCCTTTTTGATCCTTGTGGGTGGATCGCACCCACAGTCCTCGTGGCGAAGATGATCATCCAAGACCTTTGGCGTGCGAAACTAGACTGGGACGAAAACGTACCAGCCTCCCTAGCTCAACGATGGCGGGACTTCTCCACTTAACTGTGGACGTCTCTGGCTTGACCATTCCCCGCTGGATCAGCAGCCACCTCGCAGCCATGCTACAGCTACACGCGTTCGCAGATGCCAGTCGCCGAGCAGTAGCAGCCGTTGTGTACTCACGAGTTGAAGACCCAGTCCACGGGATTTGCGCGCGCTCATTCTGTTATCCAGAACAAAACTAGCTTCGATCAAGAGCTTGCAGCCGAGTACCTCACGACCCACGCAGATGACGATACCTCGATTGGAACTACGGGCTGCACTATTGGCTACCAGACTCCTCGCCACAGCTGCCAAGGAGTACAGTATCAGCGAAGAGCACTGTCACGCTTGGAGTGACTCACAGATAGTGCTTCATTTGATCCGTTCGTCCAAGCCCACCAACAACTCACTGGTGGACAACTATGTAGCGCACATTCAGGAGTTGCTACCCTCGCATATCTGAAGACACGTTCCCACGGACTCCAATCCCGCGGATGTGGCGCCTCGAGGAATTGATCTTCCCTCGCTCCAACGCAAGCGCCTGTGGTGGGAGTCTCAGCTCATCAAGGAAGAGTTAAAAATGACTTTAATTACTATAAAATCAATAAAATTATTTGTTTTCCTCGATGGTCATTGGTAGTTGAAAACTCATGCCTTGCAATGGTAAATAGCTGCAGTTATATATTACAGATATTTAATTCTAAACAAAAAATATACATGTAAAGTATTAGATTGCCAGGGTAAAGTTCTTACAAATCAACAATTATTACTCATCAGATAAAAGTTTCTTTGCTAGCTTTAAGCAAGATAGTATTCGATAATAACCGAACTACAGTCAAAGCAATGATACCTCTGTTGTATGACTCCGATAAGGCACCATAACACTTGATAAAGTTTTTTAACCGTGTATGAGGTGGAATGTTACATAATGTCATGTTATATGGGTAAAACTTTTTGTTATTTTTTGGTATCAGTTCATATAGTGCCAACACGTGCCCAATAATATATGAAACTATAGAAAAATTAAGTAAGTATTTACTTATATATTTAATGTAGGAATCTATAAGTTTTATTTCATATTACGACATTTATCATGTCTTTTAGTTTGGAAGTGACATAACGCGTATAGAGTTTAACAATGTTTTTTTTCATCTTAATAGTATTAATTATATAAGAAAAAGACGACATAAATTTTATAGATGATGATAATGTTTTTTTTTAACTCCTTTTATACAAGTTTATTTTTTGCTACTTTTGTCAGTCGTTATAATTAATTCTCAAACTTGTTCTGTATTATTTTTTATCAACACTTTACAAAGATTCAGATACACAGTTATGTGAAACAAAAACTATTCAAATTATTCTAAAACAATTTCTTAAAGTTATGTTTTTTATAAAATATTCCAGGTGCAAATGCACATATTAAACATTATAAGTAAATTTAAGCCTATCAGACTATATCAGTTAAATAATGAATCATGTAAATAATATATAATCTTTACTATTTAATTAATGTTGCTCATTAAATTCATATTTTCTCAATACACATTGGCTGATTGGCTGTACAATTAATACTTTAAAATTAAATTTCGGGGTCTTAAATTATACCGTAAAACATGAAAAGATTTATACGTTATTTACTACGTTTTTGATGCAACATACTAAATTGGAATATTTTAATAAAAATGATTTTTTTTTAAATATGACATCAATTTATCATACAAAGATATTCCGAGAATACATGGTTATCCTTCTATATTTTTTTTATCTCACCATTCAGTCTCGCCATTTTGATTGCACACGTTGCACACTTCGTATCGTCGTTGATTAGCCATAAAGTGAAAACTGTTCGTTAACAGAATCAGTCGCGTGTCTTACTTATGGTATACTCAGAAAAAAGGGTTTTATTTCAATGAATAGTGTTAAATATTCTGTTTGTCATCTAAGAAAGTGTGAACATAATATGTATAAGTAAATATTAAGGATGACAGAGATAATTAAGGATCTGAGTGTGATAGTCTGCAAACCCCATCTTTGGTGGTAGCGCTTTCTAACTTTGTAAGTTTTCGTTGAATGTATATATCTGAATAATTTATAGTGCATATGGAATGCACAAGTTTAGGATTGTGCAAGTGATTAAGAATTTTCTTGACACAAAATGTTTTGCAACGTCTCAATTATATTATTGCAGTGTTTAATAGTGTGTTTATACAGATATTAGATACGAAATTTAAAGTTAGGTTAAACTTTCTTCCAGCACTTTTTAGACGCCGATAAAGTTTCATGTGCTTTTTGTTTCACTACAGATTCTATATTGAGTACGACATACATCTGTGCAAGTGCAAACGATGTTTTTGTATGTAAAATGAGATAATGGTTCATTCCGTACGGTGAAGGATTCCGAGATTCCAAAACTACATTATCCCTACGATAAATTCAAAAAATATACTATTTGCCTGGAGTCTGGAACTATGCACTATGATGCTGTTATTGTGATTTTTGCAGGTATTGTACATTAACTATATACATCTCAATAATTATTGATCATTTACATCTCAATGATTATTTAATAATAAATATTATTAAAGATATCTTTTTCAAGCATTTTGTTTTCAATTATTTGTCGGGAACCTATAAAGCCTCGTAAGTGTCAGCTCTATACTCTCCCTAAAAAAACCTATAAACAATTGTAAGTCGTATGTTTGAATCGGAAAAAAT
>NW_019379689.1:446879-477071 GCF_000648655.2 Copidosoma floridanum
ATTTATTTCGTCGAGCAACACTATTATTTGTATTTTAATTGCTATTATTAATATTATTAGTTTTTTAATTATTTTTCTTATTATTATTATCGTCTATTATTATCGTCTTTATTATGGTCATCGTCATCGTAACTTTACTTAATATAATTATTAGTGTAATTTCTATTACTACTACTATCTTTACCATGATTTAATTTTTTTTTTTTTTCCCGAGGTCGTCCAGAATGCCTTTATGCACGATAGAAGGGTGTACGAAGCCTCCCCTGTGTGGGACTCGTTATGACCATACCCACTAAACTGGCAAGACCTTTCTCCTGGGACACCCAGCTCGGAATCTGCTCTCACATTTACATTTCAAGCCGGGGCCACCGAGGCTTAGCCCCTGGTTAGGGCTTTCTTTAGTGTTTCGTTACCAACTTGTCTTGTTACTTTTGCATTCTCTAGGATATTTCCTCAAGGAGCGTACCCACCGCAGAGCCCGAGGGGCAAAGACCTGGGCCATCGAGGTACAGCCACTCTTCGGTAGGACGGTGACATATCGAAGCAGTTCTCAGGAGCCTGCCCGCATTAAAGTGCCCACGCAAGCCCTTATACCACACACCGACCGCCCCGCGACCACACCTCAGAAACCCAGCTAGAAAAAAAAAAAAAAAAAAAAAAATGGCAGCGGAAGCGAAGCACCCGAAAGCATGGGCTGCCAGGCCGCAACAGCTCATCGGTAGGAAGGTGATAGAGCGAAGCGGTTTAAGGGAGTCTGCACTTGCTTAAGCACCCACGCAGGCCCCCATTCCACACACCAACTACCCCACTGCCACGCCCCAGCAGCCCCACCCCCAAGGTCCTGCCACCCCCCCCCCGCCTAAACCGCCTGGGCGCTGCAGCAAAAACACAACCCCACGCCCCACTGATGGCACCGGATCCACACTCACACCATCTCCACTAAGTCATCCAAAAAACCATCCTCCTTTGTGGCCCGGAGAACTGTATGTATGTACTGGGCTACTGCAGTCCACTTTTCTTCGTTGAGTAGCATTTTATGTATGACGTTGTCGGGATTCAAAGTTCCGATCCTTTCCTGCAGCACGTTTCGTTCGGCTTGCCCCTTGAAGCAGTCAAAGAACGAATGTTCTGCGTCATCTTTGTCGTAGCCGCAGAACTTGCAAGCAGCCGCCTGTGTTATCCAAATCTTGTTGAGGTACGAGCGGAAATACCCGTGATTTGAGAGGAATTAAGTAACGTAGTAATCTACTTCCCTGTGTTTTCGCTCTGTCCATTCCTTGACATCTTTTATCAGGCTTTCCGTCCATCTACCTCTACATTCCTCTTGCCATCTATGTTGCCAGCATTCCCAGGTAACTTCCCGGGCGTTTTTCTTGGCCTCCATCCTTCCTAGGTCCTGCTCCGTAAGGTGCTTCAATCGTCTTTCCCTCGCAAGCAGGTCGATGGGGATTACGCCCACTATCACCACTATCGCAGACTATGAGACTGTGCGATAGGCGCAGGCTATCCTCAAGGCTCCTGTTCTATGAAATTAAGCGATTTTAACTCTCTTCTTTTCGATGTTCATCTCATCTCCCCATATCTCAGGATAATACCGTACAGGATAATAGACTGGACCGTAGACATAAGGAGCCTGCGTTTTGCAGGCTTCAGTCCTTTAACGTTCAGCATGATTTGGCTTAATGCCGCTACTCTTGCCGCCGCCTTGTCTGCTGCTTGCCTAAGGTAGCTCCAGAATGTGAGCCTTCTATCCAGCGTCACCCCTAGGTATTTTACGGCATCCTTCGTCATTACTTCTTCTTCTTGTTCCTTGAGGTGTATAATAGTATCTATCTCTTTCCTCGTAAATAGTACCATCTCCGTCTTCCCTGCTACAACTTCAAGTCCGTGGTTTTCCATCCATGCAGCCACTCAACCTAGTTAAGTCGTATCTATCTAGACAAGTTCCATCAAGCGTTCAACGATCACTACAGCAGCATCTTCCGCGTATCCTATCAAAAACTTTCCCTCTGGAATTTCATAGCAAAGCAGTTCGTCGTATAACACGTTTCAGAAATCGGGTCCAACTTTGGATCCGTGGAATGTCCTTGCAGATATTTTCTTCTCTGTTTCACCTTCTGTTGTTAACTTTCGCTGCAGTCTCTCGGGTCGACCACGTTACGGAATGCTCCCAGTACTTCCGCGTATGACTTTCCTTCTGCTGGTTTAGCGAGGATAACCTCGTTTTTTTCCTCTGCCTTTTTCTACTTTTTAATTTAGTTCTCTGGCTTACTTTCGTTTGGAGTCAGTGTACGACCTACCAGATTCTTTCTAGCAGCCAGTTGCTCCTTGCGGTTCGCAAGTGCCTGCTTTCTTTTGTTCACGACTTTCCTTCACAGTTTGTCGTTGTCATCGTCGTTCTTGCTTTTTTCTGATACGCTCCGATCCTTGATGACGCCATTGTCTCTACCTTTTTTTTCGGAGGCTCTCTAATTACACGAGCTGGCAGAGATGACCTTACAACAAACATCTCCCCCTACAGTCTTCTAGTGGTGGCCTTTGAGGTTCTTTAAGACCCCACAGATTGCCTCCAGGTAAACTTTGGCTTCCTTGACTGTGCTGATGACATTAAACTGCCTGTCAATTGCTTTTTTAATACTTTGTAGGACGTCTGTCATCCTTTCTAGTACTTTTTCCTCCTCATTCTCTGCGTCGTTCAAGGTTTTTTGTAGGTGAGGCACTACCGTTTATTCAGCCAGTGCCAGCTTATGTTCATTCTGGCTATTCTGGTTTATATCCTGTGGATCGTTGGTCAGATCGTTTAACCAACCTCTAGTTGTCATTTGCTTTCGAATGTTACAAAGCATAGCACTTTCGTGCTGGATACCTTTGTGGCTTTCCTTAGAATCCGTGAGGGCAACACCAGTCATCCGTGCTTTCACCAGGTTGGAACTGGAAGCGAATTTCCTTTGAGAGGTTACTGCCTGGGGTACGTTGTTTTCATTAGCATCACTTATGTTTAGTTTCATTTGAAAACCAACCCTAGATTTTTGTACGAGGTTTTCTTCTTGGTGTTTTGGTCTACGAGAACTATTTTATTTCGTTCCAACCACGCACGGGTACAAGCTTTGACCGCCGCAGCACCTCGAAGTAATACACCCGCGGAAAGCTTGCCTCCATCTGCCACCCGAAGAGCACGCACCCTATAGGCTGACAGCCTTAGCGTGAGGTGGAAACCTAAGCCATTCAGCTAGAGCTGCTCATTGGCAGAAAGTAGATGTAGCAAAGCGATCCACAGAAGCCTGCTTGCATTTAAGCACTCACGCAATTAAGGACGAAAATGGTAGCAATCACTAATATATCGTCTTCGAAATCACTAATACAATAGACAAAAGAGGCATAGCACGCAAAACAGGATGAAATGTTAAGAAGTTGGACACAGAATGACTAGCGAAAAAAATTGAAAATGGCATTGCTGCTATTCAAAGCGATGAACGAAACCTGAACACAGTAGACGGGGTACAAATGCTTACCGAAGCAACCATGCAACTTCTAAATACCGCATGCGAGGCCTCCATGCCCAGAAAAAAAGATAGAACGGCAAACGCTCAACTTACTGGTGGAACAAGGAAATTGCGGAAGTGAGGTACCAATGTCCTAAACACAGACGCCTCTATCAAAGAGTCAGAAACAGACCAGAGGCCAGACAAAGGTACTCTGAGTACCAGGTTACAAGAAAGACGATACGAGCTGCTTTTAAGAACAGCAAAAAGCGGTGCTGGCAGACTCTGTGCCGGGAAATAAATAACGACTCCTGGGGCAGAGCATACTAGAAAGTGATGGAAAAACTAGTGAGACTGGCACCAACTGCAAACAAAGATGCGGATACCATAAGGCATATCGTTGATACGCTATTACTGACGCATCCAGAACTCGAAGGTCAAGCAGACTTAAAGCTCATAGAAGATGTACCTTTGTTTACCCAGAAGGACTTGAATCTAGATGCCGGATCGCTTAAAGACAGGAAAGCTCCTAGACCAGAAGGTATACCGTCAGAAGTCAATAGGACAGTAGTATTCCTAACCCCCTGGAAAAACGCACAGCTGGTACCAATCAATAAAGGCAAGGGGGAGCTTGATAATGATGATGATAATGATTATGATGATGATTATAATATTAATTAAGATTGTTGACGATGAAACGAGCCAGAAGCAGGAATCACCAGGAGAGACAATTAAAACACAAAATTTATTTGATAAAAAGAAATATATTGACACTAATTTAGTACATAGCCTTTCAGGCGCCACACGCACCTTATTCGCTCGCAGCCCGTGAACATCTGCCACTCGCTCCAGCGAGCGAGAGTCGCGCCCCTTGCGCTGCCGCGGTCGTTCCTCCCCTCCGTTCTACCACAGTTCCATACCCCGCATTTCGCCTGTTTCTCCCGAGCTTTGATGTTGGGGCACTGTATGTCGATAATGAAGGAGCAAACCGCCAAATTCAAAAACTGTACTAATTGATATGAAAGGAAACATCACAGCTTAATTCTTCGTATCATCGAGACTACTTTTCAGCCTGAACGGCCCCAGACCTGCATCTGTGCACGCTAGTTTCGACCTTCAGTACAACCGGAACTTCTCGCTCCTATCGAGGTCTATGATAACAAATGGTGGCTTGACAGCCACCAGCTTCTCGCGCCTAAAACAAGTCGCCTCGATGACTTCACAAAGAAGGCAAATCGACATCCGAGTCGTATATTTACTGTTTGCTTCTCCTCACACGACCGCGTTTAATGATTGCATCATACCTTAGCCAAATTTACATATGTTTTATCTCTGATGTACACAGTAACGTTGCCCCTTTAACTCGCAACCTTTAAGCGCCTATTTTCGTCTGTTACAATCCTTACCCCCGAACAAAATTTGAATCAATTTTGTACTTCTTTAGTGCTCATTAACTTGATAATTTTATGGACCGGTCGCACAAACTCTTTTTCATTCGCCCGAACCATTATTGCACGCACAACCCCATCCGCTCCCGGATATAGCTTTACAATTTTGCCCTTACTCCACAGGTTTCGCAGCGCCTGCATATCCACGACTAACACCACATCGTTTATTTTTACGGACTCGGTTTGTGTATGCCATTTCTGCCGCGCTTGCAATGTCGGGACATACTCCCGCAACCACCGATTCCAGAAAGCATCCGCTAGCGCTTGGGCCATACGCCATTGCCCACGTGAACACAATTGTCGCTTGTCATAACTTCCTAACTTGAACTCTCCTGACGAGCTGCCGATCAGAAAGTGGTTTGGGGTGAACGCTTCGCAGTCTCCTGGATCAACAGACACGTGTGTCAAAGGGCGAGAGTTGAGTGAGTGCGCGATTTCCTTTAACGATGTTAAAAGAGTTTCGTCTGTCACGACCTCGTTTGCAAGGCTGGCTTCCAGAGCTATCTTTACCAATCACACGAGACGCTCCCATGCCCCGCCCATATGCGGCGCATCGGGAGAATTGAATCGACACTCCATTCCATTGCGTAGCGCAAACGCGTGTAATTTTTCTTGACTGAGTTTGTTCACTTCTTCTCTTTATTCAGCGCAAGCGCTCCGGAAGTTAATACCGTTGTTGCTGTAGACTATTGCCGGTGTTCCCCAATCAGCCGCGAGACGCTGGAGGGCCATTATAGCCGAACCTGTCGTCAGGCTGTGCTCAACGTCCAAATACACGGCCCTAGTCGTCAAACACGTGCATAGAATACCTCAGCGCTTTTCTCTACTTCGCTTTACCTTCACAAATAATGGCCCGAAATATTCTATGCCACAATGGCTGAAGAGACGCTGGCGATACGAGAGTCTCGCGTCAGGAAGTGGTGCCATCAACGGAATGTTTGGCTTAGCGCGCCGGATCTTACAAACGAGCCATTGGCTAATAATAGATTTCAAGGTGGTTCTTAAACCGAGCACGTAATATTTTTGTTTCATTTCATTTATTACCGTTTCATGATTTGCATGGTAGAAACGTCGATGGTAATTCACGATTAACAACCGCGTTGCGGAGTGATTGCCATCTAGGATAATGGGATTGACGACGAAACCGACGTCCAGCACTTGCGTAACGCGTCCGACCACCCGCATCACATTTATTTCGTCGAGCAACAGAGTAAATTTTGCCAATCTGCTTGACTTCTTCCCGGCCGATTTCATTTGCAGTGCGCGTAATTCGTGGGAAAAACTTTCCGCCTGTATCACCCTGTACCAGTATTCCTCGGCCAATCGTCTCTCTTCGTAGTCGGACGTGACCGACGCATTATGCGCCCATCTATTGAAATATTTTCGAACGCGTCGCGCGGTGATTAAAAGCCCTTCCCAGCCTAACACTCTCACCGAGAGCGACAACCCTCGGGTGGTCGCCGTCATCGCGAGAACCCGATACTCTTTCCTAGCCTCCTCCTCATCGAATTTTCCCTTTTCCGCTTGAGTGATCGAAGGGGGGACCGGCCAACAAGTCTCTGGCAGCTTTAAATAAGCAGGACCATTGAACCACATTGACGATTCGCCTCCCTCTTCGATCACTCCTCGCGTCGCACAATCGACCGGATTTAGTCTGGACGGAACCCATCGCCATTTTTCCTTCCCCGTTAGCTCATTAATTTCCCCGAGCTTGTGCGCTACGTATATGCTGCGGCGCCGAGGTTCTCCGACAAGCCAATGCAAAACAGTGCGCGAATCGGACAAAAAATGCCACTTGTCGCCTTCAATTTTTAATTCGTCGGCTACGTTCGCGATCAGTCTCGAGGCTACAAAAGCTGCCTGTAATTCTAGTCGTGGGACGGACAGATCAGCATTGGCGACTACCAGCGACTTTGCCATCACGAGTGCTACGTGCGCCGCTCCGTCGTCAAGTTCGCTTTGAATGTACGCACCTGCGGCTACTGCCTTTAAACTTGCGTCGCCGAAAGCGTGTAGACTCGTCACTGTAACACGTCTCCCCATGGGAGTCAAGCATCGCGGTATTTTCAAACTGGCCAAACCTCGCACGCATTTTAACCAAGCCACCCATCCGTCATTCTCCTCGTCCCGCAACTGCTCGTCCCACCCAATACCGCTGCGCCACACGTCTTGAAGAATCAATTTAGACGACAGCATAAACGGCGCCAGGAGACCCAGGGGGTCATAAACAGACATCATTGTTTTAAGGTACTCACGCTTGGTGGGCTTGCGCGACTGATTAAGTAGTTTGGTCGGTATACGCCTAAGGCCAACATTGAAACCTAATTGATTGGACGCGGTGTCCCAGTAGAGACCCAAAACGCGCTGATCTCCCGCTTCGAAGAGGAATGTCTTAGCGTTCTCCACCCAACGTGTTTCTTTCGCACCTTCACATAGTCTCGCGACCGCCTCGGCCTCGTTGCTCGCCCATCCATGTATCTCGAAATTTCCATGAGAATTTATGTCGATGACGTCGCGAATCAATTTTTGTAGCTCAGTCGCGGAGTCGCAGCTCACTAAAAAATCATCAACGTATAAATTTTTCACTATGCTGGCTACGGCGGCTAGCTTATCTGTGCGGAAACGTTCCGCATTCGCGTCTTTGACGTAATGCGCACTGCATGGCGACGACTTAGCCCCAAACACTAGGCACGTCATCTCATACGTTTCAGGAGAGCCTTTTCTGTTTGCACCATGCCACAAAAATCTAAGCACCCCTCGGTCGTTATCTACGACCCACACTCGAAGGTACATGTCGCGAATGTCCACCTTGCATGCGACGGCGTGTAAACGGAATCGACTAAGTACGCCGGGCAAGGCTTGCAATAGATCGGGACCGGCATCGAGCTGATCGTTTAGACTGATACCCGAGGCTTTAGCTGCAGCGTCAAATACGAGTCTTACACGATCTGGTTTAGAGTCGTTCGTTACGCCGAAATGCGGGAGATATCATACGCGGGATCGGGGCCTGTCATCGTCGACTTGGATTGCGTATCCGTTTTTGATCAGACGGTCCATTTCTTTGTAATAAAGCGCGGCAAACCTTGGATTTTTATCAAATTTTCTTTCTAGTAAACATAGTCTATTAGCCGCCATCGCGCGACTATCTACTCGTGGTGGGGCGATGTTAACAACTCGTCTCCATCATTTTAATGCGCGCTCGTGGGCGGGGTTGGGACGCGTCAACTCTTTCACTCCCAAACTTTCTACCTTGAAAAATTCTCGGATAAGCAAGTCCAATGTCGCGGTCATAGCGCAACACTCTGTGCAACTCTCGTCCTGAAGAACTTCGGTGTTTTTACGCATCATGAACACGCCGTGTTGTCTCTTGGTTGAGGCAACTCCATGAGCCACCCAGCCTAGCGGTGTGGCTGTAATTGCAACATCCGTTCCAACTAAAACTCTTGTTTCACTGCTAGTCAACAGACGCCAATTGTCCTGCCCGACGATTATCTCTGGTTGGGCCGTCTCATACGGTTGAATAAGAAGGCTATGCTGTTTAGCGATTTCGCGTATCAATTCGCCTGGTAATGACTGCGTCGGGAAAGACAAATTGGCAACTGCAAGTGCGTTGTCAATTTTGTACATATGTTCCGCATTGACGCCGCCTATCTCAAAACGCACCACTTTACATAAATCATTGGTCGCACTGCTGTCTCGAATCACGTTGTATGTTGACGATCACATTTTGCCCGGTCAGTCCTAACCTTTTCGACAACTTAGCATCAACGACCGTGATGGTGGAACGATCATCGAGCAACGCAAAAGTCTCCACGGTTGCTTTGGGCCCGCACACGCACACCGGGATTTTTTTTAGCAGAGCAAAAGATTCCGATAGTCATGCGTTGCGATTTGCATCCTGCATCAGGGAGAAATCATGCGGAACGCCAGGAGAAGAGTTTATTGTATCTTGCCTTGCGCGATTGGCATGGTTCGTTTGTGCTCGCGACTCGTTGTGCAGCAACACGTGATGCGGCCCTGCGCATGTGGATCAATTTGGTGCTTTGCATGCGGTTTGCAAATGGCCGCTTTCAAGACACTTGAAGCACAGACGAAGCTTCCTTATCAAATGCCAACGCCGAGCAACGGACTCGCGAGCCAAAACGAAGCAATTTGCTATATGGTGGTTGTCGCGCGAACACACTGGACACGAGTCCTTTCGAGCTGTCGCAACATGCATCGTTGCTGAACTTCCACTTTCACACATCGTTGTTGTAAGCACACGCGGCCCCCCTATTTGTTTCGGGTTTTTCTTAGCATTCCCACGCGTGTCTTCCACACACACATCGAAATCCAACAAACTACTTGCAGCCGCCATTTCTGCCTCTCTGTACAAAAAATCGGACAACTGTTCCATCTCTGTTTGATTGCTAAGATTTTCAGCGGCATGCTTGATAAAAGCGTATTTCAACGCGGAGGGCAATTTTCTGCCTATTCTTTGAATCACGTCGGGATTATACAGATAGCCCCGCAAATCGAGACTGCGGAAGGTGGCGATTAAGTTTTTTAAAGAAGACGCGAAATGCGGAAGCGTGTTTTGGCTGGTGTACAACGACGGAATGTCTTCGAGCTCACGCATCAATTTTACCGCGAGAATTTTCTTATTCCCGTAATGTAACTCGAGAGTACTAATAATGCCCTTGGCGTCGCGGCCGGTTGCGAGAAAAGTATTCGCCACGCGGCGTGCATCGCCCTGTGTGGCTATGAACAAACGTGCGACATTTTCTTGGTCGCTATACGCTCTGTCACTGCTCGTACTCTCATACAATTGATGAAAGTAGCGCCACTCGAGTGGCGACGAGTTTTGAGTCGCACACAAGGTTGTTTCCAACAAACCGGCAAGGCGGGCAAATGAGTCGTCGTTTCTGACGTTACCTGCAGGATGGCCCAGGTTGTTACCTGCCGGAGTCGACGTACCTCTGAAAGCCTCGAAACCGTGGAAGGGAACTAGGTCGTTGTCCATCCCGCTCCTGCTCTCACGAGGTACGGAGACCGCTCGCAGAGTGTTGCGTGGCCACGGCTGGTTCGTCGTGTCTCTGACCTCAGTCAGTCGTCCCCGTTTGCTTTTGTCGCCCTTTGCCGCATCAAGCTCATTGACTCGCTTCTTAGTGCTCATGGTGATTTCGTCGTCCTGGATTGTCAGTCAACCTTCACAATCTTATTCCCGAATAGTCCCGGGTTTCGGCACCAAATTGTTGACGATAGAACGAGCCAGAAGCAGGAATCACCAGGAGAGACAATTGAAACACACAATTGATTTGATAAAAAGAAGTATATTGACACTAATTTAGTACATAGCCTTTTAGGCGCCACACGCACCTTATTCGCTCGCAGCCTGTGAACATCTGCCGCTCGCTCCAGCGAGCGAGCGTCGCGCCCCTTGCGCCGCCGCGCTCGTTCCTCCCCCCCGTTCTACCGCAGTTCCATACCCCGCATTTCGCCTGTTTCTCCCGAGCTTCGATATTGGGGCACTGTATGTCGATAATGAAGGAGCAAACCGCCAAATTCAAAAACTGTACTAATTGATATGAAAGGAAACATCACAGCTTAATTCTTCGTGTCATCGAGACTACTTTTCAGCCTGAACGGCCCCAGACCTGCATCTGTGCACGCTAGTTTCGACCTTCAGTACAACCGGAACTTCTCGCTCCTATCGAGGTCTATGATAACAAATGGTGGCTTGACGGCCGCCAGCTTCTCGCGCCTAAAACAAGTCGCCTCGATGACTTCACAAAGAAGGCAAATTGACATCCACATCGTATATTTACTGTTTGCTCCTCCCCACACAACCGCGTTCAATCATTGCATCATACGTTAGCCAAATTTACGCATGTTTCATCTCTGATGTACACAGTAACGTTGCCCCTTTAACTCGCAACCTTAAAACGCCTATTTTCGTCTGTTACAAAGATAATGATAATTATAATATTGATAATAATTGAATGATAAAGTCGCTGGTGATAATAAATTAGTCATAGTATCGATAATAATAATTAAAATTATAATAATAATAGTAGTGATATGAAAAAACGTCATAATAACAAAAGTTATGAGTGAAATAATGATGATGATAACAAAAATTGTTAAAACATGGATGATGTTGATAATTATGGTAATAGGTATACTGTCGTTGTCATCATCATAATTGTTATTACTATTATCATTATTATCATTACCATTATCATTACCATCTTTATTATCATTATCATCACTATTGTCATCATAATCGTTGTTTACATCATCATTTGTATATTCATTAGTATTTTATTATCATTATTATCATTATTAGCATCATCATTCTTGGAATCACTATCGTTATGATTGTTATTAGCATTATTATTTTAACTATGATCATCATTATTAGTGGTATCTTTATTATTTAAATTATTTTTGTTGTTATCGTTATTATTTTTGCTATAAATTTTTTACAGCTATGGTTAATCTTATAATTACTCTTATTTTTATAATTATGATTTTGGCTATAAATATTTCTCCTTTTTTTATTATTATTTTTGTTATTTACTGTTATCATAATTTTCGTTAATATTGTAATTATTATTGTAATTTTTTAGCATTAAAAGTATTCTCATTATTAATATGATGATCATTATCATTACTATTATCATCATCATCATTATTATTAGCATTATTATCATCATTATTAATATCATCATCATGATCATTATTATTATTTTTATTACCATCGTCATCATTATCATTATTGTGGTCGTCATTACTATTATCATCATTTTTTGTATCTTTGTTAGTATCACTACTATTATTTTTATTAGTAGCATTATCATTTATTTTATTTATCTTATTATTGTTACTTTTGTCATTATCTTCATTGTCATCATTACTTGCCGTACTCTAGTCAGGCTTTTTTTTACGAAAATTGTAATGGCTTTAATGTTGTTGTGATTATTTTGAAATGCTTTTTTTTGTACAATATTTTATGATCAATTTTCTTAAATACAAGTCTTACTTATAAATAAAGTTAGTGCTGATGCAGAATTATAAATTTTTTAAGTGTAGCCATCTTGCTGCTTTGTCATGTTTTTGAATATTACATCTTTTTTTTTACTAATGGAAAACTAGCTTTCAAATACTTTGTATTTTTTATTTACATCTAATTGATGTTAATCTGGATTTGATATCGTGTACTTAGATGTTTTTCTGTCAGAGTAAAAAGTTTCTTATCGGTTATTTGTTATACGTATGAAACAATATGTATGCGTACAGATAAATGAAGTTCTGAAATCTGAGTAAATGCATTTAGTAAGTTATTGTATAGGAGGTTTATTTCTGGCAAACATTTTGTTTTATGGTATTCAAAATAATGTCTACTATCTTAATTTAAAAAAAATTTTGTTATGAAGTCGTGTCTTAAGTGGTTGCACTTAGTAGAATAATAACACGTGACGTCAGTGTTGTTGAGTTTGAAAATTTTTATTTAAATCGATTACTAATAGTTTAAAGCTTTTTCAATGTCACTTTAATTATTTATTGCCATTTGTCTAGTGACACTGCTGTTAATTATTTTCAGTAGAAGACAGTCATAAAAAATGTTAGTATTTAATTTTGCTTCTGTTTCTTCTAAGGTTTATGTTTAACATCAACTTTGATATTTTTATTACTCTTCAAAGTATAAATGATTGAAATTTAACAGTTGTTTTTCGCAATGTGAAGCTATCTTTGGATTCATTATTAATAATGGTGTGATGAATTCACTGTCTTGATTCCTATTTTTATAAATATATTTCTCATGTTTAATAACTTATTATTGATTTTACAGCTTCCATATCAGTGGCAATGTAAGGGTATTTTATTTTTGGTTATGCGTCGTCTCTAACGAGTCTATCTAGATACTTAACTAATATTGAAAATGTCTCATAAGTAAATACTTTATAATTTTTCAAATCCAAATATATTTTTTTCAACTTTTTCTTCGCTATTCCTTCTAGTTTAATACCATATTTTACACTATGATGCTTTTACTAATGTACGAACATTAAATTTTTTCGATTTCTGATGCACAGCTGGTAATTTGATTTCAATGGAAAGCCAATTTTGAATTTGATGCAGTTAATAAGTTTTTTTTTAGAGCGCGCGGTGGCACAGTCGACTAGGTCGTGGATTGGCACGCGGGAGACCGTGGTTCAATTCCCGGCCAGTGCGACTTTTCGGGCAAGTACCTCTGTGTCTTTCACATGTGCTTTTTCACCACGCAATGCTCCTCGAGGAGGGTTTAGGCGACTTCCTTGCAGCAAAATTGCCTAATTTCCCCCTACCTCCCTCCCAGTAATGAGAGGTCTCCCATCCCTTTCCTTGTCCCTTTCCCAAGTGCTAAGTGCACATAGTAGTGCCCTTATTAACGGAGCCGGACGTAGAGCACTATAATTAAAAAAAAAAAAAAAAAGTTTTTTTTTAATGCTCTTCACACCACGCTCTAATCTAATTTTATAGTATCTTTAAAATAATGATGAAATCATAATGACAAAGACAATTAGTTTGTTGAAGGTTAACACATTAACCGTAATGAGAATTTAGAAGAAACCCAAAACTTATTAGAAAATAAATATATTCAGAAAGACAAATTTAATATTTTTTCTAATGCCATTACTGACGACAGTTTCGTTTAAGACAAAATAGTAACAAATGAGTGGCATTGGTTAAAAAGAAAAATCTAAAAGTACGATTGTTTTTGAAATTTTTCTCTCACTGCTATTTGTGTGAGTATAAGAATATTATGTGGTTAGAACCTCAAGATGATGCATACATGGATATTAATACGGCAGCTGTGAGTACATCTTTATGTATCAGTATTGATTTCTAACAACGTAAGAAACTTTGTGCTGGCATAAACATCGGTTTCATGTCAGATAAAAGTTTTAAAGCGATTAAAGATGTGTAGTATAATAAAATCTGAGAAGTCGTATAAGCTAGTTTGGAAAAAGCTAATAAGAAAGCAAAACCATCTGCCATACCTAGAGGTCACGTTACTTTAACAGTTATTTCATTTACAAGGGTGTGTACTGATGGAAGTTGGGGCAAAAGATCATATGGCACAAATTATAATTATTTGACGGTATCTGCCATTATACTAGACAATAGTACATGAGACATTATATTTTATGGAGTAAGAAAGAAGCATTGTATTCCTTGCAATAGATGCAAGAATCCAGATGAATGTCCAAATCATACTAGCTACGAAAATTGGGATACAAATAATCCTTTTACAGTGATAGAAAGCAATATTATTTTTAAAGGATGAAATATGAAGACAAAAAATGCGTGTTATTATTATATCCCGAGTTGATACGGACGAATAATATTACAAGTAAAGACGGAATTCATGCATCAAATTATCACAAGACGTATTGTGTATATACACAAGCTCATATAACAAGGGGACCTCAGACGTCACATACATACGCGTGTGTGTTTAAGCTTCAAGGTAAATGTTTTATAATATGCTGACATGTAATACGGCCAGCTTCGTTGTATGAATGCATGTATGTATTAAAATTAGACGTCACATGTATGAATGCATAAATGGTATTGTATGTATAAATAAATAGTTAACTTGCACATTGATTTTCTATGTATAATCATTTATACCAATTAAACAATTGTAATTGACACATTATTTTATTATATTCAAAATTGATAGTAAAATCACAAAACGGATTAATTGCGAAATTTGTATGCTTATTTGTCGCGCTTCAACTTGTATCGATAGTATCGAACTATTCTTAGAAGCGAAGTACAACGAAGAAGGCCCGCCGAAAGAAGTTCCGACGATAGCAAAGAAAGCAGAAACTGCAACATTTTACCAGCCATGAATTCATTTGTGTGGTTTAAGGAATCACTGGAAATTACTGCACGAAGCATTAGGGAACTCCAAAGCAGCAGTAACAACAATCAGTGATGTATATAAGTTATTTATAAATAATATCATTAACAATGAACCTTGTTAAAGTGATCAGAGTAAACTGTATTTAAAGGAATTACTTTTTTAAATTGTTTTAATAAAAGAATACATTATTTAAAACTATTCAAATCATTTAAATAAAAGATTTTTACCCAACTAAAAGAAATAAATAACGCTGAAGAGCTGAGCCCTAATTAATTGTTGACAGCAATGTATATCGAGACCATAACATTGTACCAAAAAGAAAAGTCTGCACAAATCGTCTGCTCAAAAAATTGTGAAAAAATGTAACGGCTGTATAAAAAATCACGCAAGAGCAAGGTCAACTAAAAATCAAAGGTTTCGTATCTTGTAGAACCACTGTAAAATCAAATGTTTTTTACCTACGAGATATGATTGTAAATGTGGATTTCCCAAGGATAAATAAAGAAATTTATTTGGAACGTGACATTAAATGATTGCATAAAGATATATTAAATGCTGTATATTATGTTCTTTGGTGACCATAAAAATTGCAGCGATATATGGTAAACATGTGATTCAGAATCTAAAAACTCTGTACTGGATCTATTAAGAGTTAGTTTTTTTCAAAAAATTGACAGAGCCATTAAGTATATAAGTCAATTAAGTGGAGTCTATTATACAAACCTATTAATAATAAAGCTGAAGTGGTAAGCTCCATTTTATGTTACACATTGAATGGAAAAAGAGTGAATTACAGTTAAACGAGCCAGTACAATACAAGGGTTGCTATAGCAGTGACACATTGTAATGAAAAAGCATCTTTGATGAAACTTAATAAACTTTTGGGTAAAACAGTATCATAAATACAAGTGAGAGTTGCTACTCAACGAATATTTTATATTCTACAAAATAATATAAATTACAAAGTTTCTATTTCATATTTAACATAATTTTATAATTTACTATTTCTTTCAATTTACCTTACTTCTATGATCGTTGGTTAACCACCGCTTGCGCACACGCAGTCGTAAGATCTTACAAGGTTGACTGCAACGATGATCTTTACCCTACAAGAGAATTCTCGTGGCGATGACAATAGTAAGGCTGATGTTTTTAACGTCAGAACCTAAGTCGATGGTTCTTTCTTATTCCTCTTTGATTCCTTTCTAGACACGACTACAGTGGCCTGGTTTGCTCGGGCTCTTCTTACACAGCTTAGTCACTGAACTAAGTCTTACATTTGCTTCAGGACACATCAGGTTTGGGGTCCAAACGACCAATCGGAGCTTAACCTAATGGCTCTTGTTCAACACAAGCATAGTTGTAGTACAACAATTACATAGTAATTGATGGTTAAAACTGCTGATCTTTTGGAATTTACATCAAGTACAAGTTGCTGTCGAAATTGTGTATGATATTTTTTGTAAATATACTTAGTAAAGAATGTTGAAATTGTTGATTGTTCACATTTTTGGATGAACCAGTACTAATTAATGGTATAAGCTAAGCGTTTTAAAAGATTGTTTGGAGGTTGCACGCATAGTTCGAGTTTCACGACGGTATCTTGTTTCAAAAGAAGTAAGTTATACGTCACTCAATTACAGAAGCAGGTGTACCTCTTGATGTTTGGAGATCGCTCAGCTTTTGCTCTTTATAATTTTAAAACAAAACTCTGTGTTTCAAACTGATAAATATCCGATATGGCATGAAATGTCACATTAAAAATAGTTTTCATTAATTAATTAGTAATAATTCTATTGAAAAAAAATCGAAAAATATTTCATAAAAAAAAAAAAATAACAGTTCATGCTATCTTCATGTGTGGCTTTATTAAAATGTACAATGCACAATCATTGGTAACAAACTACTATTGAAAAACTTTTAATACTTATAATAAGTTCTTACTGTGTTTTTGAGATCGATTGCTAACAAATACCCATAAAAATTTTTTTTACCATTCATTCATAATTCTCAAACATTCATCAGTTATTTTTAAATCTCAGCTGTACTTAATGTTAGGCACACGAAAATATTACAATAATAAAAAAATTAGCTAATAATGCTGTAGACAAATTTCAGATGGTAAAATTTATACAACTTATTAGTATTTTTTCTGTAATTTCAGAAATTACAATTACTATGAAAAAAATTCACATATTCTCTGTATTTCATCATTTGTCCAAAAAATATACTTTAACAGTCATATCAATAGACGGTTTATGTAAGAACTAGCAGCCCCCCGTCTCGGCTTCGCCCGAGACTTACTAAATAAAACACCGTAGTGTGTTGACATGTAATGTGAAACATTTTAAGTTAAAAATTTTACACATATTCCTGATACATCTCAAAACAAAAATCTTCTTATTGAAAACATACTTTTTCGGAATCCGTATAGATTATTTGGTCAAATAATAAGGTTTAAAAATTAAAAAAAATAATTATGCTGAAAATTACAGTGCGTTCTTTACGCCATAAAATAATCAGTGGCCATAAGAAGCCGTTGATTTACAGTTTCTCCCGTGTAATTCACGAAAACGGCTATTTTTTAAAGCTGTTAAGATTTTAAACCCCCAAAAAATTTTTGTTAAAAAAAAATTTTTTTTCTCATTTCTCACAACTTTATTACCAGAGCAACAAAGTCCTGGACCTTGAACCCTACATTTTTATTGCCACAAAAACACAAATACATTTTCTACTTATTTAAAAATCTGAAGTAGGATCTTTAAAGATTTCAGAGATTGCTGTGAGGGTACAATGAAAAGCTGATCTCTCACGCAATGGACTCTTTAATTGTCGATTTTGACGCTGCTGTTCTAATCTCGATAAATTTTCTGCGTCAGTTTCTTGACGCCTAAGTAAAATTGTATTTATTAAATACATTTGAAGTGTTTCTTCCAATTCACCCTCTTGCGAATTTTGGCATGCTTAAAATTTGTGTGACCCCTAAACGCTGTTTTCTGTCAACTTTGTAAAGTTCTAATATATTTGTTGGCAAGGTAGTTCGACGTCCGATGGCCCTAAAAAAAACCGGTGAGCTTTTTAAGTTTACTCTTTCTTGACTGCAGTAAACAGCAATTGTGACTGCCTGGATACCTCAGGGTGATATTCTCTGGCTTGCTGTTAAAGACCTAGACTGATTGGGAGAAAAATTAAAAAGTCCAAAGCTTTGGGGCTAGTTGTAGTGCTCTTTCCCAACGTCTCCCGGTATAACGTCGAAGATGTTGGTGTCTAAAGCACCTTTTTTATTTGCAGATTCAGTTCATTTTAGTGATCTTAGATGGGGAGATTGGTTAGTGATACTTGTCCAGTGGAGGCTGTCCCGTTGGCTCAAGTTTTTTTTTCTTCATAGCTGTTATAGGTTTGCCCAACGCAGACCTTGGAGAGGATCAGTGATTCCTGGTTGAATGCTTAGAGTCGAGAGGGTAGTATAGGGTCTTTGATCACCGGGTTTTCCAGCCTTGCGAGGAACAACTCCGCAGGTGACGTCTGCTAGTGAATGGCTGACTTGGTTTAATAGTGCCCGTCTTTAGTTAATATAGTCTTTTAGTCGACAAATCGCTTCCGGAAATGGTAATAAAAATGTATTTGTTGGCAAGGAAGTTTACACTTAGGTGGATCCTAAAAAGAACCGATGAAATTGATGGTTAAGTAGGGAACGTAAATACTTATAATGGCCCTAAAAAGCGCCAGTGGTGAAACTTCCAGGCTATTCTTATTCCTGATGATGAAGAGCTGGCTACGGTTGCTTGATTCTTACCCTGGGAGTCTCGATGTACGGAGACTGTGATGGAGGAAGGTACGCTGCTGACCAAAGGATTTCTCGTCTCGGGTGGTTCCTCGGATAACCAACCGCTCATCGTTAGACGGGAACATGTGGGTAAGCGCGTTGGGGACGCGACGACCAAGAAGGTAGCCGTTGTGGCTGCCCATGCCCCTCAGAGCTGTTGTCCCTTGCTTACATTTGTAGCCACAAATTCTCTAACTGCACCAGGTGGGATGGTGGGACTGCTATGAAGAGTTGGTGCAGATTGTGCTCTGGCTAGATATGTCTCCGGGTATTGAGGCAGAGACGGCATCGGTTGGATTTAATTTTTTTATTTGATCGCACTCGTCGAGAATCAGGGTGAATGGACACCTAGGTCCGTTTCCCCTTAGAGAAGAGTGTAGTCCGTAACCGGGATACCCAGCTGCAAGACTATCATCAGCATTCTCTATACAGCTCGTTGAAATGCCGAAGCTCAACTACAACAGTACGGAGACGCTCCAGCCTATTATAACAACACTTATTTAATTATGTTGCAGGTAGCTTCGATTTTATGTCGACGCCACCTAGCGGATTCTACTGAACTAAAGTGAAAAGCTGGCATATTTTTGCAAAACTCTTAACTCATTTATTGCTATTGTTATTAAATTTCTTAAGATAAAAACTATACTAAAACCATCTAGGAAGTATCTTGAATCAGTGTGCAAAATTTTAACAAAATCGGTTTAGTAGTTTTCACGGTTAGCGATTACAACGGTTTTAGCGCTTCTGCTTTATATATTAGTAAGAAGTCAGTCATTTGTGACGACAGTTTTCAAAACGTTCTATGGCAAGTGGTAGTCTTAGCAGTCAGCTGTAGTTGTGCCGTCTACTACAGGCGCAAAAATAGAGGGATCAGCACGCTTAAGTATATATACATACATGTCTCACTGCGAGTGGCCCTGTCTCCATTCACAGCTGAGTGGAAATTTCTGATGACTAGTTAAGGATTTCAGTTATCATATAAATTAATTTTTATATGCGCTGAAATGAGTTACTGAAACATTTTGCAATAGAGACTAAAATCATGTAATAACAGCATTTAAAAAATTTTGTGCAGCACAGTCCGTAATTACAGACAGCTGCTTAAATACTTTTAATATTATGCTAGAAAATCAGCAAGGAAAATTATAAACCAGTATTTGGAACACCTTTCGTCCTACTACACTTATCTCGTGGCACAAATTTTCACCCAAATTGTACCAAATCCTTCTGTACTAATAGGTTCCCTAGACTACGAAGTAATCTGCTGTTCGTAGCGTAAATGTTAAGAAATTTTATGATTTTTCTAGTAGAATTGATAGTTCACACATTTTTAAAGTGTTAATCTCAAACGTTTAAAAATTATGTCATATTGTTGCGATTAGGGTAAGTATAATACTTGAAATAATTCCAACATTTTTGGGTGCACTTTTCAGAGACAGAAAATCTTTTCTTGAAGTGTCAAAAAGCTTATGATAAGTAATCACTTATCAAAATGTGTGTATACATACTTCTGAGTATCAGTACCCACCTTTATTCTCTTATGCAACAGTTTGTGTAGGTAAATGGTGTGACTTACCAATAAGTTCCTCTATTCATTTGAACATCTAAATTCTACAAGATCCTAAGGTTCCTGTAAAAAAACCATGAAATCGAATACCCCATTAATTCGTAGCTCTACTTTGGACTCTAACCAAGAAAGTATTGTCTCAAAAAAAGACGTCTTCAATAAACTTTTACAAAATCCTTCGTAACCAAAGTTTATAGGCTACAACCCACAACTACAGCAATTTGAAGTAGGGACAGATATTCAGTTATCAATGTGCATTCAGAACGATGTTTTGAGTCGAGCACAGTGCATTGCTTCAAGCACTATGACAAGTGCTGGGATGAATAAACCATCAGTGGATGATACTGATAAGCCAACCTGTTTTGAATATAACACGCATATTAACCCTTTGTTAAAATAAGGTTAGTATCAATTTTTTTTCTTCATTATTCTGAAATTCAACCCATTTTCGAATTTTATCACTGTTTGATTTTTTTTTATCTAAGGTCGAGATTTAAGAACTTAAGGCAGGAAGTATAAGATTTGTTTTCTTTCAAAAACTCTTTTCTAAATTTAAATTTAGTACAAAAGTATGTCACTTATTTTACAGCACAATTGACAATTTAATTCAAACAACAAAAACTTTTCAAATTCAAAATGAAAGTAGAAAAGGTGGACAACTTTATGAAAGCATACCCGATCGGGTAAGAACGCTTTTTATTTATATTTATTTTTATTTTTCAATGTTGTGTTATAAAATAATAGTGAATCATCAATTTTATTTTAAAATGGAAAAAATGCAGGTAGAAAAGTCATTCTCCATCATGAGAACGAAGGCGTTATCAGAAGACTTATTCAGAATGAAATAGTCACAAGTATTTTTCAAACTAACAAAAGAGTTTTCGATAAGTATTTGAATTTTTGTTAGTTTCATTCCTTTTAAAAAAAATTATCAATAATTTTCAGAAGGTGTACAAGTAAAGAGTATTTTGCATCTGTTTTTATATGTATTTGTTGTGAAAATTAATCATTTTTGTAATGCATTTTGCATAAAGTATATTAAAAATTGGACTGAATAAGCTTAAAAATACTAAACAAGTTTTTTTAATAAAGAGTACAAAGGCAACTTATTACTTAAATTACACCAGATGTACTTGGCGAGTGTTTTAGTTTCTTTGCTGATTACCTTAGCTAAGTTTTTGTTTTATTCGTTGGACTAGTCATGCAGAGCTAAGCTCTCGGCAGCCCTTTTCTTTTTTATCTTCCAACGATTTAATTTTTAACAGTTACGTTGCTTACCAAGATTTTCAATTATTGATTGCTTCGCTCAAAGTTCATAGGAATACCTTATATTTTTCTGTATCTTAAATGGCTGTAAGTGGAGGATGTTAATGACAGTGAACCGTCAATTAATTCAAGTGATTACAACTGACATTACCCATATAGACATGAAGTTAGAAATAAATGTTAGAAATAAATTGGTAATGTATCAATGTATGTATGTATGTATGTATGAATTTATAAATACATGTATGTAAATATGTTTGCAAAAACAAATATATGCATGCTGATGATAGAGTCTTCTGGGATTAATTCATACATAACAACCACTCGGTTTTCATAGCAATGTTTAATCAACGACTGTGTTGACCTCTTCAGGCTTCATTAACTTAAATTATCAAGTAAATAAGTACAACAACTAATTAAATTATGAAAGATACAATATCAAATGCACACATTACTTTTTATCAAACACTAAAAGAATATATTTAACGTATTAAGATTCGCTCATCTACTAATCAAACTATTGGACTATACTGACATGGAAGGCATAAAACATTAAAAATACTCTTTTTAAATAAGTAAACCACCCATTCTATTAGTAAATGATTCTTTAGAAGCTAGCAGGCAATATTACGCAATGTTAGAATACGTGACTCGTGCTTTTCAAAATACGCTCAAAATTAAATGCATTAAGGTTTGGGAAACTGTTAAGTAAAGACTTATTTAACATATTTTAGGTTTTTCTTTAACTTTATTTCACTTAATATCTAAACAAATGCTAATAAAATTTAAAAAGAATTTTTTTGAATTGTATAGAGTCGTCATTTTGAAATAAATTTTTTTTTCGAAAATAATTAAAAGGTGAATAAAAGCTTTTGATCACAAATGATATTGCATGATAAAACAGAAACTTTTTGTTGTATGGCCATTATTGTCGTATAAATAACTACTGAATTCAGTGTCATCAATACTGATGTTGCTTGGCACAAAAAAAATTTAACATACAAAAAAATTTTGTTTGTTTGAAATCCACAACTTTCACATTTAACATTATCCCAACAAATTTCAAGCAAAAAAAATATAGTTGTCTAGTTTCGTTAATTCTTAAACTTTTTCGTGCTTTGAACATTTACTTTATATTCTAAAAAAATGCAATACACGTCAAAGTTGTATTTCCCTAAGGCCTGACTTCCACGTTTAATGTTATCTCGCAAAACTGTGTTATCCCGTGTTGTGTGCTACGATCCCCTTTGTATCTTGGTTATACAGAGTGTATGTACGACGACAGATATAGACTCAGATCGATCAAGATGTAGATAATACCTATAATCTGATATGTGTAGAAGATCCTAGAGCAAAGACTGTTTCTACTTAACTTCGGAGTAGAATGTTGATCATTAATATTTTTTTGGCTTTTAATTTCAGTTTGCAAATTATCTCTAACCCCAATGGCTTATCATTCAAGGTTTTTGATGGAGCCCTGATTGCAATGTCCTAGCTTGCTCTTGGTATACCAGATGTTTCCACATCTTGCCTCACAACCAGCTTCACTAACAGTAAGGCGTCGAAAGCTGCACCCTCGACTGTTACCACTTCGAGCAGCTCAATTTATCAACAAATTCTCAATCTATGACGTCAATTTGGACTCTAGTAAGTTGTCTTCTGTGTGAGACAAGATGTAGGTATTGGACTCTTATCATATAACAGAACTATTTGTCAAATAGTTGTGATCACCACTAGTAAAACTGAAGTTATGAGTAGAAAGCTTGTGCAAGCTTAAATTATTTCAGAACAATTATTAGCGATAATACAAACATAAGTTGTTTGTTCAATACATAGTTTTTTTTTACTTAACTACGAGTTAAGTTATGTAGTTAGCTTTATAACTCTTGTCACACCTTATCTTCCACTATCATTATCTAATATCACTTTAGACGTAAGTCCTACTGTTGTTACTTGAGTTATTTAGAAACATGGAAGCGCTACACAATGAGGAAGTTAAAAACCACGAAAGAATTACTAATTCGTTTTAAAACTTTAAGAAATTACGTAGACCCAACATGACCGAACGAACAGCTAAATTTTTGTTCGAGGTATGAGCTTACTATCTTTCTGATCTTAAGGAAGCTTGTAACGAGATTGTGGGGTTAGCCGCTTCCAATGAAAAACATGTATATTTTTCTTCGGAATTACTGGGTACTACTATTAATGCTTACTTTAATGTTAAAGGAGACTTCTTAGCACACATAAGGATGCAGTTGGATTCTGTTGAGCAACGTCCAAAGCAAAACCTCTCAGCTGGGACACTCCCCGCTATGATGAGCTTCTCCCTTCCTAAGATATTGATAAGCCAATATTTTCTGGCACTAATTTGGGGTAGAAACATTTTTGTGATTTGTAAAGAGATCTCATTTGATGGAGAAATAATATCACTGCTTTAGTTAAATTTCATTTAAAGACCAATTCAACGGATGGAGTATTGAGTTTTATATAGGGCGTTGCTATCACTGAAGAGCAGTATGAAAATTTCTGAGATACTGTAATTAATATCATTGATAGTTAGTGTCATCTCTTTCAGTCTAACACTTTACAAGTACTCACTTGCAAATCTGTATAACTTGATTATTATATCAATTTCAAGCGGATTAAAAAGAAAAATGTTAGTCCAATTGACTCATAAGCTACTTCCAATTGAGGTCAAAGTATAGCTGACTTTTACATTGCTTGGATAGTGGATAAATTCGATAATAATACAAAGTGCAATTGGCAGCATCACTTAGGCAATACTATGGCTGTGCTTACTCTATAACAAGTTAGAGATCTTATGAAGTATGAGATAATTAATCTAGAATATTTTGAAGTAAAGGCTGAAGTACTTAGCACTAAAAATCTTAGAGGCATATCTCATTGAACTGAGAAAAAATTTTAGCCATTTTGCCCCAACCGAAAAAAAAGTCATCTTCAACGATGTTTTTTTTTTTTTTTTGAGTCAAAATCTTCAACTGAGAGAAAGAATTTGGTCGTCAAATCTCGTTTATGATTTAACTGCTTTAGACCTTACGTAATAAAAGACTATAAATATGAGCGTTCTTGATGTGTTCGTAATAAGTGACACAATGTATTATTGCATAGTGACCTCCCTAAAGCTATTACCTAAGAAGGTGACGAGACCATGTACCTGACTCACTGCTACCACTTTAAAAGCTTTGGTATGTTACTTGTTACCACAAGAATTTCTGTTATTGGACCTACTGGAATGAGATGGATGTCTAGAGTTCCAAGCAAGTATCAATTATTACTCTCTTCTTGTGTGACTATTTTAAACTTAACAAAGAGAAAAGTAGTCTGAAATTCAAGGATAATGCTAGAGTCTTAATCGATAATCCTAAATGTTAGGTCTGCTTCAAAATGAATGTCACCTTGATTGTGTAATTAAGTTTAAACTGGATGATCTAGTCTTTAATAAAGTCTCATCTTATTTACCCCCGTAAGTCAAGTTCACTAGTGATCTGAAACACTTGATTGGCTTGGATTTAGCTGACCAAGAACCCACTAGCTCTGATAAAACTGATATGCTTCTGGGCACTGATTTTCATGCACATATCATTAAAAGTGGTGTATGTAAAGGTTGACTTCATGAGCCCGTAGCTATCACCATGGCTCTGGGATGGCGTAAATCAGCTCAGCCCCTAAAAATTTACCTAATCTAGTAGTTATTTTTGAATATTTTAGCTCTAGTACTGAGCTTCATCAAGTGGTAAATAAATTTTGGGAAATAGAGAAAGTTCCTCATTCTAAATCTGCGCTTGCATCGAAAGGAGAGAGCTATGAATTATTTTATTGCGATACTATAAGTAGACTGGAGAGTGGTGATTACGTGATTGGCTAAATGTTCAAAGATAATCCGTCAATATTTACCTAATCTCAAGTTAATTTGTGCCATCAATCGGTTTCTATGTAATACTTGTGAGAAAATCAATTTATTAAGTATCCCCCTTTAAGAAATGTTTATGTTAGCTTTATAAAAGAATGCTAAAAGTTAAGACACATAGTTGCTGTTAGTCATCTTATGGCTGACTGGTACTTCTCACACCATGGAGTCCTCAAGAAATCGAGCTTAACTACCAAGCTCAGAATCGTTGATAATGGCTCCTCTCATACTACCAACGGCCTTTGTCTAAATAACATCCGTTATGATGATCACATTCTTCTTCCTAATTTGTTACTATAGATGCGCCTTTTTTGTGGATATCGAGAAAATGTTCAAACAGTGATAATTGTTATCAGCTTATCAATTGGCCATCTCATCCTCAAGCTCTACTGAGGAGTCTCAATTCTCCACTGTTACATACAGCTTAACATGCTCACAATATCTGTCCTGTCAAACAATACAATAGTAAGCTAATAATTGTTCAGTTAAATATCCATTGGCTTCTACCATTTTAACCAAAAAAGTTTACATGGAAGATGTATTATCTGAAGCACAAGATGTGTACACTGCTGTAGAGAATCGAGATAAATTATTAGTAGTTTCTGCTTCACCAAGATTTTCGTTTTGCAAGTGGGCATCTAACAACCTGAAGGTCTTGCTTTGTCTTCTTCTCTTCTGCTTACTAAAAATCTACATGAGTTTGACGATGTTAAAGCTACTGTCTTCATTCTGGGATTTTTTTTGGAACTCCAAAGAAGATGGTTTTTGTTTCAAGATTGTTTTACCTAAAATTAGACAATGTTACACCAAATGCTCTGTTTTATCAACGACTGAAAAATTGTTTGACTTTTTTGATTGATTGCTAGCTACAATAATTAAGGCAAAAATAACTATCCAATAACTTTAGTTAGCAAAGGTTGATAGAAAACCTGAGGTTCCACTCGGTATTCATTAACTTTGGCTTCACTGGCATGACGAAATTCACCAGTTAAAGAATGTTGCCATCCCCTAAGTGAACTGTTTTACCCCCAAGCCCTGTAGCTTCAAGAAATACAGTTATTCTGATGTCTTTTATTTGTGTATTGTCAGAAATTAAAGAGTTTTTATCTTACTGCTATCTTCCAAATCGAAGGTGGCCCCCTTAAAGACTCTTAGCATACAAAAGCTGGAGCTCGGCGCTACACACTTACTTGCGAAGCTAATGAAACACTATCTTGATGAAGCTCGAGCTATTTATACTCTTCTTTTCCTTTCGTTCTAGCACCACATTTCTGGTAAAACTAATCCTGACTATATTGCTCACACAGAAGTAATACCTTCTCAGCTCTTACTAAGTAAAACCTGGTGTCGTGGCGTGCTACATCTCTGCTAGAAAAATCCAAAATATCCTAAATTCACCAATAGACCGTAAGAACAAGAGCATTGTCAGACTATGACTCGCGTTGAAAATGCACAAATCTGGCCGTTGCATTATTAATACAGCAATTTCTATAAACTCTTAAGCGTAACAGCATATTGCTTAAGATTTTGCTTTAAGTTTTATTGCTACTTCATCAGGCAACGTTCGTTAAAAGAGTTTACATCCTCTCGTCCCATGGGCAGCTCTAGAGCTTCAACTTAAATTATAAGTCTTCATTGCTCTGTTCTAAAAAATCGTGGGTTAATATCTGCTAAGAGCCTTGTTTTAAGTACCAAATAGTTAAACAACGCTAAATCTGTTCATCTGTTCGATCAGGAGCAGATAAACTTGTCGAACGACCGAGGTACATTAATACTACAAAAAACTCTTCTTAGATGTTCTCATTCAATATTAGAAGTTGCTATACTATAGGCAAAAAGATGAGCCAGAAAAATAAACCTGATGCCCCATTACCTCTAACAAGTTATCTGCTCTCCCTCAAACTCTTATTAAGGGCCTCTTTACTGTAGGTAGGATGTAAATTGAGTAAATCGCATCTAGCTGACCCCTGCAAACACCCTATCACCTTAAAATCTGGTGATCACTTGGTCAACGTCTTCATAAGCAATCTTCATTAAAGCTTCTCACACGAAACGTATTTATCTTATACTTTGTACCTTGAGACAAGAATACTAGATCCTTCATGGTCAACAAGCTTTTTGTTTGATAAGTTCTCGCTATCATACATGTTATTAATATGGAGCCCCTACTTCCACTCAAAAAATTTCTGACCTTAAGAAAGCACAGCTTGTTCCTACTCTTCCCTTCACTTGTTGCAGTATTGATTATATAGGGCTATTATCCATTAATTTGTCTAAAACTAAAAGGAGAGGGATGCTTAAAGGCTACATCGTTGTCTTCGTTTGTTGTTGCACTCAAGCCATTCATCTTGAGCTCGTCCTTTGTACCTTCAGCAGATTTACTACTCAAAGATATCAGTGTACTAATTTATTCATCAGTGATTGGGGCACAAAATTTCTCTAGGCTTTCAAGGAATTAATCGAGAGAATCAAGTTTATCATCTAGTCCAAACCCTTTTTTAATTAGTTGACTCATCGTGGTATCCAATGGCATTTTAACTCTGTGGCACCTCATTCCTATGGGTTATGGATATCTGGGATCAAGTTTGTCAAGCATCAGTTGAGACGAGGGATTTGTAATCGGATTTTTACCTTTGTAGAATATTTCACACTACTCTATCAAATACAAGCTCGTCTAAATTCTAGGCCAATTACCTCTTTGACCAACACTCCCAAAAATCTTTTGCCCCTCACCCTGGCTCATATCTTATTATGCGACCATCACTTCTTTTTATTGAGCCCGACCTGACGGATGTCAAAATATCCAGTCTATATCATAAGAAACTCATAATTCAGTTAGTCCAGCACTATTGGCAACGTAGGTCATCTGAGTACTTGCAAAGGTCAATAACTCAATCCAAATTAAGTCATTTTTGCAAGTTGTTAGAAGTAGGTGATCTTGTTCTCATCAAGAAAGAAAATATCTCACCTGGCCACTTGCTGTTTACTTAACTCTTAGAAGTATTTCTTGGGATAGATAGTCTAGTTCGCGTAGCTAAACTTCGCATAGCTTTCGCAAGCTCCTAGCAACCAGTGACCAAGATTGTTCTTTTTCGGGCAAATCGCGAGTTAAAAGTGTGAAAGAGAAGTAGCTTATAAGTCCAGACTTAAGTATTTTTTGTAACTTTTGTTCGATTAATAAGTTAAGGTAAATCAGAACAGTAAAAATAGGATCAATTTACGGTTTGTTTTTGTAAAATTAAAGTTCTAACTGGTTAAGAATCTAACCACCTAGTATGCGACTTTTGATTTGTTTTTTTTTAAATATGCTGTACAATTCTTTACCTTAAATTCTTGGCTAGTTGTGAAGATCAAATTTTGATGTTTCTCCTCCAGCTCAGAAGAGTTAGGGAAAATTTCCAATATTCGAGAGAAAACATTGTTATAAAACATTTGTAAGCCTGACGTTGTAAAATGGTCTGCTGATTGCTGCGTAAGTGAGAAAGAAAGTGATTATACGTGTGAACGTGTGATCATGTGTGTGCGTGCGTGCTTGAATATTCTGGGCCAATGCATAGCGCCGAGCTACAAATTCACATCTGTTCACTTTTTTAGTTACCAGTAACAAATGGTTACCCTGAGTATAGAATAAAAAATAATATTTCCGAACAACATTTTTATGAACTTTGAAGAAAAGACAAAATTTGAGTAGTATAGAATGTAGTGGTTGTACCATTTTTGCTGATACTATATAAACGTCATATTAACGTGTAATTCTGTGAATCTATTGAAAGCATTAAATATGTTTATGACTACATACATTAAGATAGTGCTGAAGTATACATAAAAATTAAAATATTGAAAGAGCAAGACGAAGGAATATTTTATAAAATCAATAGTTACGTTTATGTTGCATATTTAGATTTAACGAAAGCAGCTGAGAGATTGCAAAAATTTTTAATTTAAGGTAGAAGTCACATATTTACAAACTCAGTTATTCACTTTAAAAACAATTAAAAACTTGTTTTTGAAGAAAATAATATTGAAACTATTGTAGGAAACTACGAAACACAGTTAACAGCTTGGTTCAAAATAAGTAACCATGATGACTTTGCAAAATCCATAAAGTATGTGAATATTCAAGAATGCTTTAGTATAATAATAAATTAAAAATTTAGCAAAGAAGGAATAATGTAATAAAAAATACTGCAATACGTTGATGAAACATTATATCCCTAAAAGATCGAGAAAGATTTTTTTCAAGCTTGTATGAAATAAAGTAACTGTTTTAACAGCGTTGAAACATACAAGAACATATAAAAAAATGACATATAAAGCTTTCAAAGATACTGCAATTGTAGGGGGTTTCATTGACAATGATGAAAAAAAGATGACATTTTTAAATTATCCTTTGTAACTTTTTTTCCATATCAATTAAAAGAAGTTTTTGCTTGGTTTTTAATTTCAGGAAACGTTTAAGGTGATAAATTATGTAATAAATATGACGTATTTTTTAGGGAGGATTTGCCTAATAAAAATAATAATTAAGCTCTTTTACATATTTCACGAATGTTAAATTCAAAAGATTAACTATGGAAATGCTTTCGTTTATCTACACTGGAAAAAGTTGTAAACTAAAAAAAAAAGATTTAGATAAGAAAATACGTTGTAGTAAAAAAATGTTTAACTTAATATTTAAAAGTTTAAATAATGACCAGAAAAAAAATTTTTATATTATTTGCGAAAGAAAAAAAATATTTTCCTTACAAATGTTTTGGGAGGGAGTCCGAACGCTGTC
>NW_019379689.1:479817-506166 GCF_000648655.2 Copidosoma floridanum
CTAAAGTGAAAAGCTGGCGTATTTTTGCAAAACTTTGAGCTCATTTATTGCTATTGTTATTAAATTTTTTAAGATAAAAACTATACTAAAACCATCTAGAAAGTATCATGAATCAGTGTGCAAAATTTCAGCAAAATCGGTTCAGTAGTTTTCGCGGTTAGCGATTACAACGATTTTAGCGAATTTGCTTTATATATTAGTAAGATTAAAAAAAATCTCAAAAAATTAACTGGATATAATAAAACTTACAATAGTATAGACAATGCATCATATTAAGAAGTTAGTAAATCGGATGATAATATTTATTTAAATTTTCTGGGAAAAATATGGAGCAATATTCGTCAAGGATTATTACCTCATAAACTAAATCCAAAATTAGTACAATAACGATGTTACGCAAAAATGTAAGTATATCAGATGGATTGTGTAATAGAACACGCTTACAAATCACGAAATGTTTACATTACAATATAGAAGGAGAAATAATAACTGGAGAAAAAAATGGAAGTAGAGTCTATACAGCTATACTTGCAGCTTCCACATTTGAATTACAGCTTTGATCGGTCTTCTTCTTAATAGTTATGGGATGAGGGACCATATCCCAGATATTTGAAACATCTTGTCAAAACAAACATTCTTTTAACATGGCAGAAAAGCCAAATCTTCGCCAATCTTTACCTGGCCTGCATGTTTGACTTACTTGGCGACTGTGTCGTCAAGTGTCACGAGTGCCATACTTTGTCCCTTATCGTTTACTTGAAGAAGCTGAACCTTTAAATCTTGGGTTACGCATACCGTGGAGGGGGAGTGAAAGAGGTTCAGTGAGTGAGAATGACATACAAGTAGTAAGTAAAATTTTGTGGTGTGGTATCAGGTTGGCTAAAAACTTGCTAAAATATTCTCGTTTTACACCATTATATGCCTAGAAATTCAATAAGTAGGGAAAAATTATACTTTACATCAAAAATACTCCTACCTTAAACACACCTACTAATGTATTTAAGTAAGTCACCTGCTTGATTTTCTTCAAGTAGTTTTATCAATTTGCTTACTTTTACAACAGCGTTGAAGAAACCAATAAGTCTTAAAGGGGTCAACAGTGATATAGGAGCTTTATTTTAAAATAAAAAAAAACTATCAACGATAGCTAAAACAGGAACAGCAGTAAAATAAATAGGTCTGAAGGACGACACTTTGATTCAACAAACTATTTTGTAACCAAAGAATAATTTCAGATCTTAAAAACAATCTCAACAATCTTCATTTCAATTAGGTGAAGTCTCGTTCTACAAAGACTTAACAAAGATTGAGCAGATTTACAAAGCGGTGTGACTAGAAAAGTGAACAGATGTAAATTTGTAGCTCGGCGCTATGCATTGGCCCAGAATATTCAAGCACGCACGCACACATGATCACACGTTCATACGTATAATCACTTTCTTTCTCACTTACGCAGCAATCAGCAGACCATTTTACAACGTCAGGCTTACAAATGTTTTATAACAATGTTTTCTCTCGAATATTGGAAAGTTTCCCTAACTCTTCTGAGCTGAAAGAGAAACATCAAAATTTAATGTTTAAAACTAGCCAAGAATTTAAGGTAAAGAATTGTACAGCATATTTAAAAAAAAAACAAATCAAAAGTCGCATACTAGGTGGTTAGATTCTTAACCAGTTAGAACTTTAATTTTACAAAAACAAACCGTAAATTGATCCTATTTTTACTGTTCTGATTTACCTTAACTTATTAATCGAACAAAAGTTACAAAAAATACTTAAGTCTGGACTTATAAGCTACTTCTCTTTCACACTTTTAACTCGCGATTTGCCCGAAAAAGCACAATCTTGGTCACTGGTTGCTAGGAGTTAGCGAAAGCTATGCGAAGTTTAGCTACGCGAACTAGACTATCTATCCCAAGAAATACTTCTAAGAGTTAAGTAAACAGCAAGTGGCCAGGTGAGATATTTTCTTCCTTGATGAGAACAAAATCACCTACTTCTAACAACTTGCAAAAATGACTCTAATTGAATTGAGTTATTGACCTTTGCAAGTACTCAGATGACCTACGTTGCCAATAGTGCTGGACTAACTGAATTATGAGTTTCTTATGATATAGACTGGATATTTTGACATCCGTCAGGTCGGGCTCAATAAAAAGAAGTGATGGTCGCATAATAAGATATGAGCCAGGGTGAGGGGCAAAAGATTTTTGGGAGTGTTGGTCAAAGAAGTAATTGGCCTAGAATTTAGACGAGCTTGTATTTGATAGAGTAGTGTGAAATATTCTACAAAGGTAAAAATCCGATTACAAATCCCTCGTCTCAACTGATGCTTGACAAACTTGATCCCAGATATCCATAACCCATAGGAATGAGGTGCCACAGAGTTAAAATGCCATTGGATACCACGATGAGTCAACTAATTAAAAAAGGGTTTGGACTAGATGATAAACTTGATTCTCTCGATCAACTCCTTGAAAGCCTAGAGAAATTATATGCCCCAATCACTGATGAATAAAGTAGTACACAGATATCTTTGAGTAGTAAATCTGCTGAAGGTACAAAGGACGAGCTCAAGATGAATGGCTTGAGTGCAACAACAAACGAAGACAACGATGTAGCCTTTAAGCATCCCTCTCCTTCTAGTTTTAGACAAATTAATGGATAATAGCCCTATATAATCAATACTGCAACAAGTAAAGGGAAGAGTAGGAACAAGCTGTGCTTTTTTAAGGTCAGAAATTTTTTGAGTGGAAGTAGGGGCTCCATATTAATAACATGTATGATAGCGAAAACTTATCAAACAAAAAGTTTGTTGACCATGAAGGATCTAGTATTCTTGTCTCAAGGTACAAAGTATAAGATAAATACGTTTCGTGTGAGAAGCTTTAATGAAGATTGCTTATGAAGACGTTGACCAAGTGATCACCAGATTTTAAGGTGATAGGGTGTTTGCAGGGGTCAGCTAGATGCGACTTACTTAATTTACATCCTACCTACAGTAAAGAGGCCTTAATAAGAGTTTGAGGGAGAGCAGATAACTTGTTTTAGGTAATGGGGCATCAGGTTTATTTTTCTGGCTCATCTTTTCGCCTATAGTATAGCAAGTTCTAATATTGAATGAGAACATCTGAGAAGAGTTTTTTATAATATTAATGTACCTCGGTCGTTCGACAAGTTTATCTGCCCCTGTGGCAGCAGCGATAAAGTGACCCCAGGACCTAATATAACATCTGCCTTATCAGGTAAATGAAAGGCCGGATCAGCAAGCTTTATATTTTTTTGGAATATTAAAAAGTTTCCGAGGAAATGGCTCGTTAGGGGTTTGCTTAGCTATTTTAGGCACAATCGAAAATTTTACCTTTTTATTGAAATTACTATGCGTTGAGTAAAAAATGCATTCGATTATCCCTCTTGCTGTTGTGCTAAGGCTGTCGATGCCACCTACGGGAAGTGATGACGCTTGAATCCCGAGATCTAAAAGCTTAGCTAGACTTTCCGACATGAAGTGTGCAGTAGCGCAAGTATTGAGCAATGCTCTTAAGGTGACGAATTCTACTCGATTATTTTTTATTCTAATTTGAGCTGTGAGCATTAATTCAAACGGTAACGTGTGTATTAAAAGACTAGCAGTACCCATATCTAGTTGAGACTGTCCCTTCACAACCTCGCTCGACAAACCTTTATTCGCATTATCTGCGTTTTGAGAGAAATCGTTGAGCAAAAGGGTGTTATGAAACTTTGCGCTTTTTTTGCATTTAGGATACGTACACTTGCTGGCGTGCTGCCACAAGCAATTTTTGCAACGCGAATTTTCTTTTACTATATTCCATCGATTTGCTACACTGAGCCTTTGAAACTGTAAAAATTTATACAAAGGATGACTGCCGTTCTTGCAAACCGGACATTCACGCGAGATATTCGTGGCTAGCGAGAGCGCACCCGTTTCAGATTTTTTGCGCTTTGCTTCCTTCTGCTCTCTTGCACTGGCTGCACGTTTCTCCCGATCGTTGCTTTCAGGCTTAATTCGCGCTTTGTTCTGCTCGATAGTAAGCAACTTGAAAGCCGTCTCGAAAATAAATTTATGAATATCATTTAACTTCGGAATCTGGTTTAGCCTTAATGTATCCTCCCATTTTGACCTAATGTCAACGGGTAACGCGTGCTCTAAAATTCTCGTTAACAAATTTTCGTCCAGCGTGATTTTCAGGGTAGCGAGGGTGTTAACGTGCTGCCGCATCTCGTCAATCAGCCTAGTTGAGCCCTTATGCGAAGCCTCCGCCAAGATCCTCGTATCAAGAATAGCGTCGACATGTGCGACCATAAGAATACGCGTTTGATCGAAAGCATTAGTAAGCAGTTTCCATGCATGTGCATAATTCTCCTCACTAATACTATACACGGAGATCTTAGTCAAGGCGTCCCCAATCAAGCATGACTGAAGGTTTATACATTTTTTTAAACTGGATGTATCGGCTGAATCTACGATCGTAATAAAAGTATTTTTAAAGGACAGCTATTTAGCAATGTCACCATCAAACTTACGCAGCTCGGCAACGGGCACCTTCAACCTTCGACTTTTGTCGTTCATTGTTATATTAAAGCCGTCGCCGCCAAGCTGCGGTGGTTGTGGAACGATCCTTTCATCAGGGAATAATTCTTCGCATTTTGTAGACGTATCGTAAAAGCGTGTCTCCAAATCTTTGAATTCCACAAGGTCAACGCTGTCTTTTTCGACTAATAACGAGAGCTCGTCATGAAGCTTCTCGTAAGCACGGAAGAGTTCTCTCGTGCGTGAGAGACACGCGCGAACGATTCTCACCTCTGTATGCATGGGTGGATCAACCTACTCGTCCTCTACGAAGTTTTCTAAATGTTTGATTTGAGCTTGTAACGAAGCTCGCTTTTGTTTAATTAACCTTATTCGAGTCGTCATTTTGCCACGTTACTAGTGCAAACACAAGAAATAACGGGATAATGTATCCCAGATTAACTCTTTGAAAGCGAACGCTGTTTATTTTAAAATTAGCAAGCTTGTACGGCTCTGTGTACGCACGCACAAAGATTGCGTGACAAGTTAAAAAAAACCCAATTTCCACCTTTACATATACGCAGAACTTTCGCCAATAATTACGAAAATACGCTTACATACATATCTCGAATCAAATTGTGTTACTACGACACAAAAAATCTTCAACTCAAAATACTTAGCTCAAGTCAAGTTTGAAGTACAATGCTGCAGCAGGGCGGCAATGACGAGTCAAGAGGTTGTTGAGCCGCTTAGCGAGAAGAATTTAGCCTTGACGATCAAACGGCTTTGAAGTTGCAGCTAACCTCGAAGATATTCCCGGCCATCGTACCATTTTGTTTTGTGCCGAGATCTCTTCGTAGGTGAAGTCGTCTCGCAATTCTCTTAATACTTATTTTTTAAAATGAATTCTACAACACTTTTATTCGTTAAGAAACTGATATTTAATGTAACAAAGAATTAGGATCAACGCAACGAATAATAAAGGTTAATAAAGTAATTCATTTTAACATAATCTAGGATAAAGGCCTTTGCGCAGATTTTTTAAACAAATACAAAGATGATTAGTAGTAGATAATAGTCCATTGTTAAGCTTTTTAAGCGCAATGGTCTAGCACCAATACGCTTGGTGACTAGCGACAAGAGNAAGTTTTTCTTCCAATTCACCCTCTTGCGACTTTTGGCATGCTTAAACTTTTTGTGACCCCTAAAAGCTGTTTTCTGTCAACTTTGTTAAGTTCTAATATATTTGTTGGCAAGGTAGTTCGACGTCCGATGGCCCTAAAAAAGACCAATGAGCTTCTTAAGTTAACTCTTTCTTGACTTCAGTTAACAGCAATTGTGACTGCCTAAATACCTCAGGGTGATCTTCTCTGGCCTGCTGTTGAAGACCCAGACTGATCGGAAAAAAAATTACAAAGTCCGAAGCTTTGGAGCTAGTTGTAGAAATCTTTCCCAACGTCTCCCGGTATAACGTAGAAGATGTTGGTGTCTAAAGCACCTTTTTTATTTGCAGATTCAGTTCATTTTGGTAATCTTAGATGGGGAGATTGGTTAGTGATACTTGTCCAGTGGAGGCTGTCCCGTTGGCTCAAGTTTTTTTTCCTTTATAGCTGGTATAGGTTTGCCCAACGCAGACCTTGAAGAGGATTAGTGATTCCTGGTTGAATGCTTAGAGTCAAGAGGGTAGTATAGGGTCGTCGGTCACCGGGTTTTCCAGCCTTGCGAAGAACAACTCCGCAGGTGACATCTGCTAGTGAATGGCTGACTTGGTTCAATAGTGCCCGTCTTTAGTTAATATAGTCTTTTAGTCAACAAATCGCTTCCGCAAATGGTAATAAAGATGTATTTGTTGGCAAGGTAGTTTACACTTAGGTGGATTCTAAAAAGAACCGATGAAATTGATGGTTAAGTAGGGAACGTAAATACTTATAATGGCCCTAAAAAGCGCCAGTGGTGAAACTTCCAGGCTATTCTTATTCCTGATGATGCAGAGCTGGCTACGGGTTGCTTGATTCTTACCCTGAGAGTCTTGATGTACGGAGACTGTGATGGAGGGAGGTACGCCGCTGACCAAAGAATATCTCGTCTCGGGTCGTTCCCCGGATAACCAACCGCTCATCGTTAGACGGGAACATGTGGGTAAGCGCGTTGGGGACGCGACGACCAAGAAGGTAGCCGTTGTGGCTGCCCATGCCCCTCAGAGCTATTTTCCCTGGTTACATTTGTAGCCTAAAATTCTCTAACTGCACCAGATGGGATGGTGGGACTGCCACACAACTCCGAAGAGTTGGTACAGATTGTGCTCTCGTTAGATATGTCTCCTGGTATTGTGGCAGAGACGGCATCGATTGGAATGAATTTTTTTTTTTTTTTTATCGCACTCGTCGAGATCCAGGGTGAATGAACACTTAGGTCTCTTCTGCCTTAGAGAAGAGTGTCGTCCGTAACCGGGATACCCAGCTGCAAGACTATCATCAGCATTCTCTAATCAGCTCGTTGAACTGCCGAAGCTTGATTACATCACTATGGAGACGCTCCGGCTTATTATAACCACACTTATTAAATTATGTTGCAGGTAGCTTCGATTTTATGTCGACGCCACCTAGCGGATTTTACTGAACTAAAGTGAAAAGCTGGCGTATTTTTGCAAAACTTTGAGTTCATTTATTGCTATTGTTATTAAATTTTTTAAGATAAAAACTATACTAAAACCATCTAGAAAGTATCATGAATCAGTGTGCAAAATTTCAGCAAAATCGGTTCAGTAGTTTTCGCGGTTAGCGATTACAACGATTTTAGCGAATTTGCTTTATATATTAGTAAGATTAAAAAAAATCTCAAAAAATTAACTGGATATAATAAAACTTACAATAGTATAGACAATGCATCATATTAAGAAGTTAGTAAATCGGATGATAATATTTATTTAAATTTTCTGGGAAAAATATGGAGCAATATTCGTCAAGGATTATTACCTCATAAACTAAATCCAAAATTAGTACAATAACGATGTTACGCAAAAATGTAAGTATATCAGATGGATTGTGTAATAGAACACGCTTACAAATCACGAAATGTTTACATTACAATATAGAAGGAGAAATAATAACTGGAGAAAAAAATGGAAGTAGAGTCTATACAGCTATACTTGCAGCTTCCACATTTGAATTACAGCTTTGATCGGTCTTCTTCTTAATAGTTATGGGATGAGGGACCATATCCCAGATATTTGAAACATCTTGTCAAAACAAACATTCTTTTAACATGGCAGAAAAGCCAAATCTTCGCCAATCTTTACCTGGCCTGCATGTTTGACTTACTTGGCGACTGTGTCGTCAAGTGTCACGAGTGCCATACTTTGTCCCTTATCGTTTACTTGAAGAAGCTGAACCTTTAAATCTTGGGTTACGCATACCGTGGAGGGGGAGTGAAAGAGGTTCAGTGAGTGAGAATGACATACAAGTAGTAAGTAAAATTTTGTGGTGTGGTATCAGGTTGGCTAAAAACTTGCTAAAATATTCTCGTTTTACACCATTATATGCCTAGAAATTCAATAAGTAGGGAAAAATTATACTTTACATCAAAAATACTCCTACCTTAAACACACCTACTAATGTATTTAAGTAAGTCACCTGCTTGATTTTCTTCAAGTAGTTTTATCAATTTGCTTACTTTTACAACAGCGTTGAAGAAACCAATAAGTCTTAAAGGGGTCAACAGTGATATAGGAGCTTTATTTTAAAATAAAAAAAAACTATCAACGATAGCTAAAACAGGAACAGCAGTAAAATAAATAGGTCTGAAGGACGACACTTTGATTCAACAAACTATTTTGTAACCAAAGAATAATTTCAGATCTTAAAAACAATCTCAACAATCTTCATTTCAATTAGGTGAAGTCTCGTTCTACAAAGACTTAACAAAGATTGAGCAGATTTACAAAGCGGTGTGACTAGAAAAGTGAACAGATGTAAATTTGTAGCTCGGCGCTATGCATTGGCCCAGAATATTCAAGCACGCACGCACACATGATCACACGTTCATACGTATAATCACTTTCTTTCTCACTTACGCAGCAATCAGCAGACCATTTTACAACGTCAGGCTTACAAATGTTTTATAACAATGTTTTCTCTCGAATATTGGAAAGTTTCCCTAACTCTTCTGAGCTGAAAGAGAAACATCAAAATTTAATGTTTAAAACTAGCCAAGAATTTAAGGTAAAGAATTGTACAGCATATTTAAAAAAAAAACAAATCAAAAGTCGCATACTAGGTGGTTAGATTCTTAACCAGTTAGAACTTTAATTTTACAAAAACAAACCGTAAATTGATCCTATTTTTACTGTTCTGATTTACCTTAACTTATTAATCGAACAAAAGTTACAAAAAATACTTAAGTCTGGACTTATAAGCTACTTCTCTTTCACACTTTTAACTCGCGATTTGCCCGAAAAAGCACAATCTTGGTCACTGGTTGCTAGGAGTTAGCGAAAGCTATGCGAAGTTTAGCTACGCGAACTAGACTATCTATCCCAAGAAATACTTCTAAGAGTTAAGTAAACAGCAAGTGGCCAGGTGAGATATTTTCTTCCTTGATGAGAACAAAATCACCTACTTCTAACAACTTGCAAAAATGACTCTAATTGAATTGAGTTATTGACCTTTGCAAGTACTCAGATGACCTACGTTGCCAATAGTGCTGGACTAACTGAATTATGAGTTTCTTATGATATAGACTGGATATTTTGACATCCGTCAGGTCGGGCTCAATAAAAAGAAGTGATGGTCGCATAATAAGATATGAGCCAGGGTGAGGGGCAAAAGATTTTTGGGAGTGTTGGTCAAAGAAGTAATTGGCCTAGAATTTAGACGAGCTTGTATTTGATAGAGTAGTGTGAAATATTCTACAAAGGTAAAAATCCGATTACAAATCCCTCGTCTCAACTGATGCTTGACAAACTTGATCCCAGATATCCATAACCCATAGGAATGAGGTGCCACAGAGTTAAAATGCCATTGGATACCACGATGAGTCAACTAATTAAAAAAGGGTTTGGACTAGATGATAAACTTGATTCTCTCGATTAACTCCTTGAAAGCCTAGAGAAATTATATGCCCCAATCACTGATGAATAAATTAGTACACTGATATCTTTGAGTAGTAAATCTGCTGAAGGTACAAAGGACGAGCTCAAGATGAATGGCTTGAGTGCAACAACAAACGAAGACAACGATGTAGCCTTTAAGCATCCCTCTCCTTCTAGTTTTAGACAAATTAATGGATAATAGCCCTATATAATCAATACTGCAACAAGTAAAGGGAAGAGTAGGAACAAGCTGTGCTTTTTTAAGGTCAGAAATTTTTTGAGTGGAAGTAGGGGCTCCATATTAATAACATGTATGATAGCGAAAACTTATCAAACAAAAAGTTTGTTGACCATGAAGGATCTAGTATTCTTGTCTCAAGGTACAAAGTATAAGATAAATACGTTTCGTGTGAGAAGCTTTAATGAAGATTGCTTATGAAGACGTTGACCAAGTGATCACCAGATTTTAAGGTGATAGGGTGTTTGCAGGGGTCAGCTAGATGCGACTTACTTAATTTACATCCTACCTACAGTAAAGAGGCCTTAATAAGAGTTTGAGGGAGAGCAGATAACTTGTTTTAGGTAATGGGGCATCAGGTTTATTTTTCTGGCTCATCTTTTCGCCTATAGTATAGCAAGTTCTAATATTGAATGAGAACATCTGAGAAGAGTTTTTTATAATATTAATGTACCTCGGTCGTTCGACAAGTTTATCTGCCCCTGTGGCAGCAGCGATAAAGTGACCCCAGGACCTAATATAACATCTGCCTTATCAGGTAAATGAAAGGCCGGATCAGCAAGCTTTATATTTTTTTGGAATATTAAAAAGTTTCCGAGGAAATGGCTCGTTAGGGGTTTGCTTAGCTATTTTAGGCACAATCGAAAATTTTACCTTTTTATTGAAATTACTATGCGTTGAGTAAAAAATGCATTCGATTATCCCTCTTGCTGTTGTGCTAAGGCTGTCGATGCCACCTACGGGAAGTGATGACGCTTGAATCCCGAGATCTAAAAGCTTAGCTAGACTTTCCGACATGAAGTGTGCAGTAGCGCAAGTATTGAGCAATGCTCTTAAGGTGACGAATTCTACTCGATTATTTTTTATTCTAATTTGAGCTGTGAGCATTAATTCAAACGGTAACGTGTGTATTAAAAGACTAGCAGTACCCATATCTAGTTGAGACTGTCCCTTCACAACCTCGCTCGACAAACCTTTATTCGCATTATCTGCGTTTTGAGAGAAATCGTTGAGCAAAAGGGTGTTATGAAACTTTGCGCTTTTTTTGCATTTAGGATACGTACACTTGCTGGCGTGCTGCCACAAGCAATTTTTGCAACGCGAATTTTCTTTTACTATATTCCATCGATTTGCTACACTGAGCCTTTGAAACTGTAAAAATTTATACAAAGGATGACTGCCGTTCTTGCAAACCGGACATTCACGCGAGATATTCGTGGCTAGCGAGAGCGCACCCGTTTCAGATTTTTTGCGCTTTGCTTCCTTCTGCTCTCTTGCACTGGCTGCACGTTTCTCCCGATCGTTGCTTTCAGGCTTAATTCGCGCTTTGTTCTGCTCGATAGTAAGCAACTTGAAAGCCGTCTCGAAAATAAATTTATGAATATCATTTAACTTCGGAATCTGGTTTAGCCTTAATGTATCCTCCCATTTTGACCTAATGTCAACGGGTAACGCGTGCTCTAAAATTCTCGTTAACAAATTTTCGTCCAGCGTGATTTTCAGGGTAGCGAGGGTGTTAACGTGCTGCCGCATCTCGTCAATCAGCCTAGTTGAGCCCTTATGCGAAGCCTCCGCCAAGATCCTCGTATCAAGAATAGCGTCGACATGTGCGACCATAAGAATACGCGTTTGATCGAAAGCATTAGTAAGCAGTTTCCATGCATGTGCATAATTCTCCTCACTAATACTATACACGGAGATCTTAGTCAAGGCGTCCCCAATCAAGCATGACTGAAGGTTTATACATTTTTTTAAACTGGATGTATCGGCTGAATCTACGATCGTAATAAAAGTATTTTTAAAGGACAGCTATTTAGCAATGTCACCATCAAACTTACGCAGCTCGGCAACGGGCACCTTCAACCTTCGACTTTTGTCGTTCATTGTTATATTAAAGCCGTCGCCGCCAAGCTGCGGTGGTTGTGGAACGATCCTTTCATCAGGGAATAATTCTTCGCATTTTGTAGACGTATCGTAAAAGCGTGTCTCCAAATCTTTGAATTCCACAAGGTCAACGCTGTCTTTTTCGACTAATAACGAGAGCTCGTCATGAAGCTTCTCGTTAGCACGGAAGAGTTCTCTCGTGCGTGAGAGACACGCGCGAACGATTCTCACCTCTGTATGCACGGGTGGATCAACCTACTCGTCCTCTACGAAGTTTTCTAAATGTTTGATTTGAGCTTGTAACGAAGCTCGCTTTTGTTTAATTAATTTTATTCGAGTCGTCATTTTGCCACGTTACTAGTGCAAACACAGGAAATAACACGATAGTGTATCCCAGATTAACTCTTTGAAAGCGAACGCTGTTTATTTCAAAGTTAGAAAACTCGTACGGCTCTGTATACGCACGCACGATGATTGCGCGACAAGCAAAGAAATAACCCGATTTCCACTTTTTATATAAACGCAAGACTTTCGCCAATAATGACGAAAATACGCTTACATACATCTCAAACCAAAATGTGTTACTGTGACGCAAAAAATCTTCAACTTTAAATATTTAGCTCGAGTCGAATTTGAAGTACCAAGCTGCAACAGGGCAGCGATGACGAGTCAAGAGGATGATGAGCTGCGTAGCGAAGAGAATTGAGCCTTGACGAGCAAACGATTGTGAAGTTGTAGCTAACCTCGAAGACGTTTCCCGGCTATTTTTTTCGTAGGTGAAGTCATCTTGTACTTCTCTTTATACTTATTTTTAATATATTTACAATGAAATTTTATAACATTGTTATTTGTTAAGAAATATATCTTTAATATAAAAAAGAACAAGCACAACGAATATTAACAAATTAGGTGAACAAAATAACTAGCTTAGATATAATCTGAGACAAAGGCCTTTTTCTAATTCTTTTCAGTAAATACAAAAAAACTATCAGCAGAAGTAATAGGTCATTGATAACCCTTTTTAAACGCAATGGTCTAGTACCAATACGCTTGGTACCTAGCGACAAGAGAGAGGATAATTTTTATATAAGGCTATTGCCGATCCAGAGCTATTTACATTCCTCCGGGCACGTGCACGTGTCTAACTTATTATTGAATTATTGCAATAAAAATCTAAATTAGAGAAGAAGAGATACGCTCTCTTGCAATAAAATCTCTCTCTCTCTCTCTCTCTCTCTCTGTCGTACGTCTTTGTAGCGCCACACAAGACTAACTCTCGCAAATTTGTTTGCATAGCAACGCGAGAGGAAGAGGAGAGAGGGCGCTTTTACGCGATCAACCCTCTCTCTCTCTCCTTTTTTTTTACCTGTCACCTTTTTAGCAGTTAAGAATCGTACATTACGTACAAAAGAATTTACCTATTTAGTAACTTCAGAAAGTCTTACAGAAGCTTTTAAATCACTTTAAAAAATGTTGTTGACACGAAATCTACTAAGGGTTAAAACAATTTTGAAGGAAAATAATGTGTTACTTGAAGAAGCCAATGGTAAAATAATACAGAATTACATGGATAAATCAAAACTAGTTTTCCAATAATAATATCTTTGTGAGGAATATATTCTACATGTCTTCTAAAATAAAAAACAAATAACGATGCAGATTGTATCGGCCATCTTAGTGGCACTAGTGCTTAAAGGTTGCGCAGATTTAAACTATGCTAATCATGGCAACTATAGCATAGAATCACTTAAAATGAACCCTATAATAAATACTGAGAACGAATTAGTATAACAAAAATTAAGAGAGCTGATGTGAAGATAATAATATGGCTGGATGTTAATAAATTCGTATTGGAACAATAAAATACCTTCTCAAGGATTAAATGAAACTTTTTCATATTGTATTGTATAGTTGGCTTATCCTCACTGCACTCACTATATGGAACTGATAAATACTGTGAACTATTAAACATGATAAATACTGTGGGAATCCATGCAAGAGAGATAACATTATTTCACCACCCAGAATATGAACAAAAAGACTTACATCTTTTAGAATTATTAGAAACATTGCCAAAGGAATCTTTGACTTAGTTATAAAAGACGATATCAACGTTATAAATGCTGACATCAACATTTTGCATACTGATCAAAAAGAATATATTAAATTGTATTAACAGAATAGCCATTTTTCTGCAGCTGCGTTTACAGAACTATATAACACTACGAATCGTCATGAGCCTATTCTAAAACAAGTTGTTGATATATTTACTGTAGGACAAGATTTTACTCTCGGCAGGTATCTGATACATTTATCAGCTTACCATAGAAGAACTGAGGCTTCTTTAGATTACATTCTTTGTTCCCATGAAGATCTGATTGACATGTTTTATTATTTACAAAGAGGTCAAGCACATTTAAAGCTATTTTCTTTAAATATATCTAGAGCCATTGCCCGGGATGTAAAGAACCTTGCAGAAAATCTGGAATTTGTAGCACCAATAGAGTATCTTTATGTTTGCTAAATAGACACCCTAAAGTAATTAGATGTTGTGCATCAAGAAAAAAAACCATATCAATATTACATTTGCTACTTGTAGATTGAACCTCTTATAATCTTATGACGAACAATTAAGCATTATCAGCCCTAATCAAATGGATCGACAAGAAAAAATAAAAGGTATAGATCTTTTACATATGAATGATGGGTATACTAGAAAAACACACAACTTGGCCTTAACTAGTGAACATAAGATTCTGACTCAGGGCTCGGGCACATGGAACCGCGTAAAGCGTATCGCGTATCACGTAAAAGTAAGGAAGATTAGGTATACGCCACTTTGTGGTCACATAGAAAAGGCGTAAAAGCCTCGTGTATCGCGTAAGTGTGAAGTAGAGGGGAGTTGACCAATCTGCGGTCTTCTCAACAAAAAAAGCTTTTGAAGTTCTCAACGCGAATGAATTCTAACCTGCGTACATGTCAAAAAACAAGTTTTCAAGCATATACTTCTTTTTTTTTGAGAGCCATTAATACAATTCATACAGCTTAATCATTACACTTCTCACTTTTTCTTTGAATATTGGGTCATTGCATAGGTCGTATAGACTTTCCACTATTTGCCCAAAGTTCTTACAATTTATTTTTTATCCATGTCAGGAATTCAATTAACTATACAATTGATACTGTAATTGTTGTTGTTGACATTAACTGCTGACTGAATTTACAGGCTGCATACTTCATTTACGCTTTACGCGAAAAAATTTGTCATCGCGCACATGGGTACAAAAATACGGGCGCAACTTTATTTTTGCCATGAGAGCGAGCGAGACAGCATGTGCAAAGCCAACGAAATACTTGCCGTATTTGGTTTAAAAACACTTACGCGCGTATTTTTTACTCCCATGTGCGCGATGACAAATTTCTTCGCGTAAAGCGTACCCACCTAACTTTCCCTGATCCTATAATTTTACGTAATACGCGATGCGCTTTACGCTTTACGCGGTTCCATGTGCTGGAGCCCTCAGACACAAAATACCTATCAAGCAGAAGTTAACTTGAACTTAACTGTTATACATGATCCCCTAAAGGACACTAATGCCTTATATGACGCTGTAAAATCGATTCGAGAACTAAACTTTGATGAACATTCATGGACGAATAAAGAACTCAACGTACAAAATATGGAGAAAATACAAACTCAATAGTTGGAGCAAAAAAAATTTCTCTTTCTAATCTTATACGTAATATCATTCAAGCTATTATTATGATAATTATAATAGCAACGCTTATTAACAAAGCAAGAGGCTGTTTTAAGAAAACTATGACACGTAGTGTCTGGGAAAAATTTATAAAACGCACCATTCATTCAGTGAACGCAGAACCCTAAATAACCATAAAACAAGAGCTAAACAAACACGAACCAACTGTACCTAATTTTGAAATTGAAGAAAAACAAAAAAATACCTTAATCACCTAAAACTAGACCTATAATGAAGACACGGAAATTGATACTCCCACGCCATACACTCCAAAAGTTAGGAATGGACTTATAAATTAATAGTTATTTAATACTGTTTTCCTTCCAGCTGCCTGATGAACCCTGACTATAAAATAACAATAAAGATTAGAATCAGCGTAAATCATCCTCTATATACAGTAATTAAACAATTAGAAAATAAAGGAAACATTAAAGAAATGTACATTCTATCGGAATTACATACTAATACACATCAAATTATAACCACCAAATACAATAGTGATTTTTTTACTAAAAAACCTTATTTAACACCAAATATAAAAAAGAAATTTACATACTTTTTTGTTTTATGACGAGATCCACTATTTGTCACGCAGAAAAGATTTCTTTACCAACATCGTCAAAAAGCGACAATGATATACCAAACGTTGATCCGAAAAGACTCATGTTTCTTCTACCGTGGGATATAAGAAACGAAAAGGGAAAGAGATTTCTCTAACCATTTATCTGAATTTAGTACCTTAGAACATTGTTATGCCGTTAGAGATTGGTGATAAAGATTATTCCAAGGATATGTAAAGTACATGGATCCTAAAAGCACTATTCTAGCATTGCAGAACGATGAGTCCAAGTATCAAAAGAAATATGCTGAACTAATTAAAAGGAGAGCAAAATACAAAATGAACAAAAAGTTCACTTACCCTCTATGTCAAGAACTAGTTGAGTTAATGATAAATCAAAGACATGTCATTACATGCAGAAGACAACGATGTACACAAACTTCAGAAACAAAGATAAGCTATGCTAAAACTATCGATTCACAAAAAAAAATCAAAAGTAGCAGAAAATGAAATCAATAATTGAATCCTACCATCCAACTATCTTTTTCTATGTGGAGAAATACATCACCTAGTTTTAAGTTCAATTTTAAGCTTCATAAAACCAATGAGCAAATTAATACTTTGTTTGTTATTGCTACCAGGTATTCAAACAATATTAGTAGACCAGATATCAGAAAAAAAACTTTCCATGCTTTGAGATTCAAACGCATATTGTATTGAATCACAGTTGTGTGTTACTCTATTGTAAAATTTTTTTTCTAATATTAAGCTTAAGCATGTATTAAAATTACTTATTGCATTGTATTGTGAATCCGTAAATATTTTGGCATAGAATGATGAGTAATGACTGTGTATATCCTTGTATTTTCTAACCATCATCCAATTGTTCTATAAACCTAATTTTATTTTAGTATTTAGATTTCACATTTGGCCTATGGATCATTATAATTAATAACAACATGAAATACACTATAAAAGTACTTATACATATACATGTATCATTAAGCATCATAACACTTATCGTTTTTACACCTACAGAATTACATATGGACAAGCAGAACCCTACAATTGTTGAGGCAATGGCTGATGAACTTCGACTTAGTATATTACGGTAAAAAAATTATAGTTGGCTCATGTTAAAAGAAAAATTTAAGAAATCTGGAACTGTACAGTCCATAGGCTAAAAATTCTGTGCTATGGGCTACTCAAGTTATGAGGTGATTTATTATTTACCACTGGAGGCAGAAACCGTGGAAAATAGTTTTAAAGCAGTCTCAACACTGCAGAAGCTATTTGACTCATTGCCGTATTTGCCGGATAAAGTAACAGAACAAGCAGCACCAACGGCACCCCTGCCCCTGACAAATAAAAAGTAAATGAAGGTCCACAATATATTGGAGAATGAACGTCGGTTAGATACAATGACTGAAGAACCGATTGATAAACACCAAATGGAAATGTCACCAAACAAATTCGGTCTTATGTTATTCTTAAAAGAACAGCCATGTACCACTCCATACACCAGATAAGAGGCCGATTATAACGAGCTATGAGATGCGGCAGTTAATGCTGCAACTCTTAATAAAACAGCAATCATTGGAGCAGAAAGGACAAACTAATCATCAACACAAAACGTTCAATTGTCGAATAAAAATGTAAAATTAACCACAAAGGTGGAAACGCCTACAAAAGGTAATAAAGAGGAACCTGGTCCAATACTACGATTTGTAAGAGTAAATCGTACTGGGACTAAAATAAGCATCCTCATCAAAAAACCATTTGACACAAACTATATTATTGAATTTTTTGAACACAAGTATCCAATAGAGGATATTTATTTTTTGACTAAGAGACAAACACGGGAAGATGTTATTCCCGTGTATTTAATACATGGATCCGCTGAGTGGGTGGAAGACATGTGCCAAACAGTAATAAATTGTATAACTCAGCAGCCAAAAAGTGTGAGCTCTAAACAGGTAGAGGCAGGAAACGCGGCCAATGAAAATAACTCTCCTAAAAATCATGACCCACTACGGTGGAAAGTGGTATCTAAAGTGGTGCCGGCCATTATGAAACTAGATGTAAACACCCAGTGGTTAATGACTTTTGGCCCCCTAAGCCATCTGAACTACCACCCATAAGATGTATTGCAAAATAATGGAATACAATTCTATCCAAGCTTTGCTACATACTGTAATGAAGCATCAACAAAAAAAGCCTTCGAAGGACTTGAAGTGTATGGGACGAGATATTTCCACAAAAACTTTTAAAAAAACCGTGAAAAAATTACACATCCACCGTGTGGAAATTTAATACGTAAAAGCGACTTAGAAGTGCACAGTTCTTTGTGCAAAACGCAAGTGAAGTTGAAAAAGACTTGCCTATCTTGCCAGAAAGATATCAACCTAGTAAAATACAAAGCTGTGCCTCGAGATGGGTGTAAATCTTGGTGCCCGTAATAGATTGATGATCAAGAACAAAAAACCAGGGACCAACGAGAAAAAAAGGGAATGTAGTATAATTAATTACAAAACAAATTATTCTTCTCTTTTGCACAGTCCCAAACAAAGAAACGTAATAATTCTGTAGAGTAATTACGACTGACTTTAATATATTTTTATGCTATTTTTATCTTCAGTAATACTTACAGAAAAAAGAAAAAAAAGCAATTATTCTAGTATGTTTATTTTTATAAACTCGTAAATGTTTATTTATGAGATAAGAGTAATAAAAAAAAAAAAAGTTGAAATTTTCTTTTAAGTATTTGATTTACCAACTACTTCTCACATTTAACTCAGATTATCTTACTGTATACATTCGCCGAAGGCAGCTATAGTTTTAAGAAGGAAAGGTTGTAAAGTGACGACTTGCGTAAATAAAATTTTTAGTTTTATTTTATTCTATATTATATGTACTCCTTTAATGATAAAATTCTCAGACTCTCAAAAGACGAAAGTCGTCATGTAACAAAGCTGATTGTACTCTTCGTGGCTCTCAGAAGTGTCAATTGACAACCGAAGCGAGCCACGAAGCCTTATCACATGAAGTCTGCAAGTACCAGCCCCATATCATGTAAGACAAAGAAGTTTTAACTAAAGCTTTACGCAAGGAGCATTTCTTTGCACGGCGTTTTAGTGAGAAGCTTTCCACAGCTCATCCAATGTGGTTCCTAACTATTAGTTCAATATTTCAATCTAGCTTGTTATAATTGGTTGATGAATCCATAGTAATATTGCTTGATAAATTTATGGTTATAATTGTATTTTATTGTGAAATAAAATAAATAAAAAAGAAGAAGCATACCAGATCGTGCAAAATATTTTATTAGTTGAAATCCAATAAAATTAATGATATTGAAAGAATCATATAACAAAAAAATGATTAAAAAAGTATGTAGACAATTATATTTTACAAAGCTCAACACTCTTTTTTTTTTGTTTTTCCTTTTCCCAATATACAAACAAACATATAGTTGGACTTTCTACTGTCCCGCAGCCTGTGAAGGGGCGTGAGACTGTAGTCCATAAGCTTCAGTTTTAAACCAAAGGCAAAATTAAACGATATTAATTTTCATTTAACATCTTCTTTTTCATTTTTTGCTTTTTTTTAGTAATGGCGTATTCAAATCAACGCAAGCTAACACAGGTGCTTTGCATAATATTCTCCTTAACTCTTCAAAGCTTTTTTACTGAGTATCTGTCCACTCAAATTTCTTTCCTTTCCTTAACAAGGACGTTAAAGGCTCCGCAATTTCTGAAAAATTTTTGCCAAAACAACAGTAATTGTTCACTAATCCTAAAAATTGTCTAACATTCGTTTGATTTTTTGGTTTTGAAAATTTTTCAACAGCTTCTAATTCTTTTGAATCTGGTTTGACTCTGTAGCTTCCTATTTTATGTCCTAAATAACTTACTTCAGGCATCAACAATTCACATTTGTCAAGTTGTAATTTTAACTTTGATTCCGAAAGTTTTTCAAGTAAATGAGTAATTTTGGTCACATGATCTTTTAAAGTTTTTTAACATACAATTATCTCATCAAGAAATTAACATAACTCAATGCCTTGCAGTCCTGATAAAGTTACGTCCATTAGTCGTTAGAATGTTGCAGGTGCATTGCATAGTCCAAATGGCATTCCTACATGTTTATAATGACCGTTAGGTGTGCTAAAAGCAGTTTTATGTGTATCTGCAGGGTCAACTTCTATTTAATGGAATCCACTAGCTTGATAAAAAATTGAGAAATAATTTAAGTCTCCGACTTGCTCTAAAATTTCAGTAATGTTTGGTAGTGGATAAGCATCAGGGATGGTTTTTTCGATTAGTTTACGGTAGTCTATTACTAATCTGTGTCTTTTTATTCCATCAGATCCTTGTAAGGGCTGTTAGATTTTATGATTGTACCGTCTGCTAATGATTTTTCTATTTCAGTTTTAATTTTTTTTGTGTAACAATTATGGGTAGCGGTATTGTTTGACATATACAGGACGGTCGTCTGTCGTAGGTATTTTATGTGTTATAATAGAAGTACGAGGAGCCGGATCGTCTGGAATTGAAAATAAGTGAGCGTAATTTTCTACAATTTTTCTTATTTCTGATAGACTAGCTTTGAAGTGATTAGATCTTTTTAGCGTATTAATTATAATTTTCTTGCGATATTTTATATCGTTTAAACTGTTTTCTTCGAAGTCAATGTCGAAAAAGTCTTCAGATTCGATGACATCAAAAGGCTCAAGTTATTGTGCGGGAATTTTTATCTTTGCCGGCTCATCTCTAGTGTTTATAGCTATTGTATAATATAGCCTTCTTTGCAATCTACTACCACCTCGCCTATATACACTCCAGGTACGGTAGTAATTCTACGAAGATAAGGATGGCCGGTGATCTTGTTTCTAGTTGGTAATTTAATAGCTACTCTTGTTCTGGCTAGTAAATTATAACTTTTGTTTTTATTTACTTTAAATGCTTGAGAATTATAATCAAAAGTATCTCATGGGGGTGTGGGTTTTTTATCTTCATCGTGAAATGGAAAAATAAATTTTTTAAAAGTTGATACGAAATTTTGTTTAGTTGTTAGTTTGAAGGGTTTTCCTTGTGTTTTAATAAATTCAATAGAGTTGATTTTATCATCTCAGTATGAATAAGGTATAGGTTTAATTGGTCTGATTCCTGTTATCAATGCGTTTAATTCATAATCGATTCTAACGTTTTCTTGTACAAAAAACGGATCTCCTAATATGCATACATTATTTATTGGCGATTTTGGACTCATTACGTGAAATTCGTGATCGGTATCGGATAAATTTACCGTTACGGTATCTAGAGTGTATATTCGCTGTGAAGCTATTCCTTCTAATTCAATTGTATTATTACAGCTAATTTCTGTGCCGTTTTAGAATGCGTTATAACTGATGATATTTACTTCTGGGCCTGAATCTTATATAAAAATTTCTGAATCTTTCCGAAATGTTTCGCAACGCAACTTAACTGCTGGTAAATTTCCTATTATTCTTGCTCGGAAGGCTCTGTAGATTTCATTGCCATTATTGATTTTGGACGCGTGATCGGATTCAAACTCACAGTCACGTCCAACCAGCGAGTCTCATTCTCTCATTTTTTGGAGAGTTAGGGCGAGAGTCTCGGTTTCGTTCTTGATTATAATTTTGATATTGTTTTTGGTTGTAGTATTGAAATAGAGCTTGTTGATAGTAAGTATAGCCTTGAGTATGAGGATAGAGATAGTAAATTTGTGAATAGTAAGGTGGATAATAGGGTGGAGGTTGAAAATATGGAAATTTTTGGAAATTTGGAGGGTTATAATAGTAATTAGGTTGATTATTTCAGGGTGGTGGTGGTATACGGCTTGGTAGTGGAGTACTTGATCGTTGTTGAGGTGCGTAGCTAAGTGCGGGAAGTACAATTTTTCGACCATACTCGTTGAATTTTGGTTGAGTCATCTTAACATAATTTTTATCACAGGTATGTAGGAAAGAATTTCTATTATGGGTCAATGGGTCATTGAAATTGACGTGTTTTTTTTTGGTGGTCCAACTGAGTAGAGACAAGAACAGGTGTTTCGGTAACGTTCGGTACCAAAGATTCAGGAGTCGTAGAAGTAGAAGTCGTGGGTACGGCCTTGTAAACGTACTTGGCCTGATTGTATACTGGTGGGCAATTGCGTTTAGTAAGTAAAGCAGCTTCTAAAGCTTCGTGGATATCTTTAGGTTTTGAAAGTGCTATACTTAATTTCCACGATTCAGGTAAACCATTAATAAATGTTTGTAGTGCTGATTTTTTAAGTTGTGATTTTCGTGTTGCCTTGAGTTTGTCATCATTCAGTTTAGTCAAAAGAGCTGTTAAGGTAGTTTCTGTAAAAGGAATTATTCTAGGATAAAAATTTCGAACGGTTTTGTTTTGTTTCATTGTAGTATTTAAAAGTTCTGCGATGTATTCATGATAAGATTTGGTTGGTAAAAATTTTTTTTTTAGATATTTTTTTAACTGATGCAAAAGTAGAACCTACTAAGCTCTTTCGAGCTTTGCCTTCGAGTCTAGAAATAACTGTGCGAAGATACATAGGTTCTTGAGCGGCTGTTATTAGAGTTCTTCCATTTTCTCAATCTTGTGAAAAGTCTTTTAAGGGTGTCGAGTATCTGTCTTAAAAAGGTATGGGTTGTGATGCTTGATTTATGCACATTAATCAATCAGTCGTACTTTATCCTTGTGAAATATTTAAAAACTGTTGTTTAAGAGAGTCGTCCACTGACAAGTCTCCTCCACTATTTCCGAGAATTTTTATTTGTTGATTTATTTATTATTTATTCATAGATAATATATTTAATTAATGATAACAATTTTTTTTTTTTTTTTTTTTCAACAATATTAAGATTTGAAGAACACATAAGGGATGCCAATTTGTTATGACCAGACTTGTTTAAAGTATGGTCATAACCGTTTTGTTTTAATATTATTCGTAGGTCTCTTAGAATTCAGCTCGTGAGCTTTATTTGTTCTTCTTTAGTCAAGTAAAAGTAATTATTTAAATAATATAGATGATTAATCAATATTTAAGTTTTGATTTTTTTATAATAACAATTCAAAATAGGTATTCTCTTAAATACAGTCCATTCAGATCACTTCACAGATTTTGATATTAATCATATAACTGATGAAAAACTTACATCTATCACTGACTGTTATTTCTGCTGCTTTGGAGCCCTCTAATGCTTCGTGCAGTAATTCCCAGTGATTACTTATACAACACGAATGAGTTTATGGCCTATAAGGGATTGCGGTTTCTGTTTTCTCTTCTATCGTCGGAACCACTTTTGGCCGGCTTCTTTTGTTGTACCTCGCTCCTTAGCGTAGTCTGATATTATTGACACTTTCGAACTGTACCCAAGTTGCCTCAGCCAACAAGTTATGCCTTACGTGTATAAGGTACTCGCGAGTGGCGGAAGTCAAAAGTAGATTAAAACTTTAGAGGACAGGTGACAGATGTAAAAAGAGCAGTTTTTCCTCTTGATAGTGAGTTTTTATAGCGTCAGAGCGAGTGAAAGAGGCCTTTGGTTGAATTAGGTCAACCAATGAGCGATGTTCTTGCAGATTGCGTTGACAGCAAAACAGTAGATTACACGATGATGTTACATGTTATGATTTCACATATTAGGAAATAACAACACAACAGTACCAATCGCATTTTTCTGACAAGTGCAATTGAGTTTTCTTGGTCAGTAATGATGAAAGCTCGCATGAGCAACAAAAGAATGCCAAATACAAGTTTAAGTATGACAGTAAGTTTAGAAATTTTAAATTAATCCTTCTGGGGATTTTTTAATTGATTTTGAATGTAATGAAATACTGTATTAATTACAAAAGGTATTTTATGTGTTATAATAGAAGTACGAGGAGCCGGATCGTCTGGAATTGAAAATAAGTGAGCGTAATTTTCTACAATTTTTCTTATTTCTGATAGACTAGCTTTGAAGTGATTAGATCTTTTTAGCGTATTAATTATAATTTTCTTGCGATATTTTATATCGTTTAAACTGTTTTCTTCGAAGTCAATGTCGAAAAAGTCTTCAGATTCGATGACATCAAAAGGCTCAAGTTATTGTGCGGGAATTTTTATCTTTGCCGGCTCATCTCTAGTGTTTATAGCTATTGTATAATATAGCCTTCTTTGCAATCTACTACCACCTCGCCTATATACACTCCAGGTACGGTAGTAATTCTACGAAGATAAGGATGGCCGGTGATCTTGTTTCTAGTTGGTAATTTAATAGCTACTCTTGTTCTGGCTAGTAAATTATAACTTTTGTTTTTATTTACTTTAAATGCTTGAGAATTATAATCAAAAGTATCTCATGGGGGTGTGGGTTTTTTATCTTCATCGTGAAATGGAAAAATAAATTTTTTAAAAGTTGATACGAAATTTTGTTTAGTTGTTAGTTTGAAGGGTTTTCCTTGTGTTTTAATAAATTCAATAGAGTTGATTTTATCATCTCAGTATGAATAAGGTATAGGTTTAATTGGTCTGATTCCTGTTATCAATGCGTTTAATTCATAATCGATTCTAACGTTTTCTTGTACAAAAAACGGATCTCCTAATATGCATACATTATTTATTGGCGATTTTGGACTCATTACGTGAAATTCGTGATCGGTATCGGATAAATTTACCGTTACGGTATCTAGAGTGTATATTCGCTGTGAAGCTATTCCTTCTAATTCAATTGTATTATTACAGCTAATTTCTGTGCCGTTTTAGAATGCGTTATAACTGATGATATTTACTTCTGGGCCTGAATCTTATATAAAAATTTCTGAATCTTTCCGAAATGTTTCGCAACGCAACTTAACTGCTGGTAAATTTCCTATTATTCTTGCTCGGAAGGCTCTGTAGATTTCATTGCCATTATTGATTTTGGACGCGTGATCGGATTCAAACTCNAAAAAAAAAAAAAAAAAAAAAAAAAAAAAAAAAAAAAAAAAAAAAAAAAAAAAAAAAACGAAATTGAAGAGAAATTGATTACGAGATAAACACTAACAAGTCAACTACCCAAACGTTGCAAACCTTCCACCACCAAAAAATCTGGCTCTCCTGTTGAAGCTAAAGATACGTGTACCAACAAAGCCAGTTAAAAAAAAATCAAACGTGGCCCTCCACACACATAAAATGATGAAGATGATGATTGTTATGTTTGGTACAATACTTATTTTGAAAATCTTGTAAAAAGATTTGGACATAGTAGTTTGGTATTTTCAATGATCATCATCATATTAAATTTAATGTAAAATACAGCTTGATGAAGAACTTGTTTTTACTGGAAGTGTCAGAATCTGATTTTCAGAGACTAGAGAAAGAGACTAAAGGTCGAAATAAAAATAAGAAATGGCAGTATCATCGTCAGCTCAGAATAACAGCTAGCAAATTCTATGAATGTTGTAAAAATTTGAATGAAAATCAAAGAAAGGCCTTGGCTAAATCAATAGTGTGACCTAGAATTTTTTTATCAAAACCTACTATCAAAAACTACTCATGGTCACGTACATAAAAAAACGGCTGTTCAATTGTTTGAAAAAGTATTATTGCAAAATAAATTAAAAGTTAAGCCTTGCGGCTTATTGATTATGAAAGATTATCCTCTCATAGGTGCAAGTCCAGATGGCCTTTTGGCAGAGATAACTGTTGTGGAAGTGTGAAGTGTCCATACAGCACTCACTAATATATAGTTAATCCATACCAAGTTCCTTACTTGCATGAAAATGATAGTGGTGGTTTTAGTTTGAATGAAGACCACTATTTTAAAGTACATGGTCAAATGATGGTTACTGGCAAAGTGTTCTGTGATTTTTTTGTATATTCGTACAAATCGATAGTCAGAATAAGTATTCACAGGGATGACGAATTCATTAAGGAAATGACGAGGAAAACGTTGTCTAAACTGACTGACTTTTATAATACGTTATTGGAACCAGCAATAATACACAAGTATTTGTTTAGAGATTACGATAAGTATTTTTAAGAGATGTCAAATACTTATTTACTAGCATAAGACGATACCAAGTGTAACTAACAAAGATGTTATTTATTTATTCAAAAAATATGACTGTTGAAAACTTATTATTTTTAAATTTAAAATATGTCATAAGAAAACTGTCTAAGTTTATAAGAACTGAATATAAAATACTTCAAACTGTACATGGCGTTTTTCATGAATCTTTGAATTTACTTGTTTTTCTTAATGCATTCTCTGAAACTACACTATAAAAAAAAAAAAAAAACAAC
>NW_019379689.1:513763-533922 GCF_000648655.2 Copidosoma floridanum
TTCATTTTTTTCTTTATTTCTTGTTTTATTTTTTGTTTTTTCATTTCTTGTTTTATTTTTTTTCATATTTCATTGTATTACGTTTTTTTTCGTTTATTTGTATTTCTTTTATTTAATTTCTTCCTTTTTTTACTTTTTTATTTTTTTTCATTCCCTTTTTTTCCTTTTTCATATTTAATTCCTTTTTTTCATATTTAATTTCACTAATACACCGTACAGAACCACACGATATGTACAAGGAACCGAGATTACTAGTCGGCAGCGCTCGTAGCAGAGTAGGTAAGGTACTGGACTGATGTGCAGGAGGTCGAGGGTTCAAATCTCTTTGTTGGAAAATGTTTTTTTTTTTTTTTTTTTTTTTTTTTTTTTAAAAAAAAAAAAAAAAAAAAAAAAAAAAAAAAAAAAAATTCCGTATCCCCCATAATCCAGCTTGAACCAATCATCCGAGCATCGTGTAGCTTGACCAATAACGAAAAAGAAAAAAAAAAAAAAAAAAAAAAAAAAAAAAAAAATTCCGTATCTCTCAATGGTAAAAAAATTAACGCAATTCCTTGCGCCGAGAGGATCTCTGTATGTGGTCCCTTGGACGCAATTTTGCAGGAGCAGCTCTTGTGTACTGTTGCGCAATGTCGTCATGTAAGTAATAGCTCNAGGGGGGAAACTTGAAAGGCAGAGACTTTGGGTAAAACCACTTTCGTTTCCAAAAAAAAAAAATCTGTCGGTTTTAAAATTCCAGCCCCCCGAGTAACGCGACATAAAGAACTCCGTTCTAAAAAACTTTTGTTATCTCATTAGCAATTGGCTTGTAATTGCGATATAACTTTCTAGACATAACTTCATATGTATTTAACAAACCAATTGTTCGTTCAATGTGTATACCCTGTACTTAGAAAGCTTTTATCTTTCAAAAACTGTTTCAGAGGTATGTACCCCCTACCTTTTTTTTATATGTGGTATGGCTACGGTAATATCATATGGAGCGAAAATATTTTTTATATTAAAACCGCAATCTGCCATGATTACATTGCCAGGGTAACACTTAAATTAAAGCTCGCATCGTTCAATGAGTTGTCGATTACTGGTTAAACCTTCATGTAAATCACTATAAATTGACAGTAATCCTCCAGGAGTATTTCCAATAATGACTTTTAAAGTGGTATCACTTTTGTAGTAGCTGAAAATTGCCTGCTAAACTTTAGGATTGCTTGCACGTTCAGGGGGTATCTTAGTACCATCAATCATAACTATTGTTTGGGGGAAATCTGCCTTAAAGTTATCTGGCATATAATACTTGACAAGCTCTTTTCTTCGCCAAAGATTAATTTTGGACTATTCATGTGCCAAAAAAGTAATCCAAGTTTTAAAAAATATTACCAGCAGCAACTTTCGAAACATTGAAAAAAATTCCCAAGGAACTGTCACTACAGTTCTTCCGCAGTGTCCACAGCGTTAATAGAACATTACGCACCTACTGAGCGAGGTTAAGAATGTCACAGATTTCACATGAATAAACGCCCGAAGCGGAGCCCAGACGGTTAATGTAAAATTTAGTGCATTTTTGGACCTCCGAACGTGGTGCGTTTACGATTTTACGTCTCTTGGTGCTCGGTAAGTAAAAAATCCTGCCAACGTAAAGTAATTTTTACTTACGGAGCACCAGTGACGTGAAAATAATTTATTTTAAGCTATTGTATAGTTATTATCGCGGGCTTTGAGAACGGCGACCGAATCAATAAATTCCGTAACGAAAAAAAACCTAACACCCCCTATTCCGCCTACCATGTAGCTCGGCCGAGAGTTCACTTAACGTATATGTATATGGTACGACTGTACGAAGCTCGCATAAATCGAGATGAGCTGCACTGACATTGGACGAATACATAAGCAGCTGTTTATGAGAAATTATATAGGTGTATAGGTATCTATCATACCTTCATAATGTCAAACTCACCGCATGTGCGCCCCGTAATAATACATGTAGGTATATATGTATACATAGGTGTACCCATATACAACACAGTGAATAGTGTTCTCTACTGCGGAAGGAAACTAAACGTGACCGTTTCAGTTTATCATCACTGAAACTAACGCCAGGCGTCGCTAAGTAGGTGCCACGCCGAAGTCGGGCGGTGCGCGATTTAAAAATAGAATTCCTCATAAATAGAATATAAATGTGGTTAAGTCGGTAATCCCGTAACCTGATCAATTGGAATATTAATATTCACGCTGATGATTAATTAATTAATCAGTTGTTAATTAAATTTCCGTTTGAGTACTATACGTCATAAATTAAAAAACATTTTTATATCATTGTAAACATTAATTTGCTCTAAGTTTTTGAAACGCAGTGAGTAAGAATTATTTTATCCAAACGTCCATAAATAAAAAATAAATAAATAATTATAATTGTATAAGTTAATGAAAAACTCCATGCAATAGCTTTATCGCGACAGTCCCCAAGTGCCACACGTCTGGTTTTAGAGATAAACGCGCGTTTGACCAGTTACCTACTGTTTTCAAGTGAAACACCTTTTACTAACACTGTGATAAACTAAGAAGAATAGGTTGTATTTTTTAGGCCAGTAATAAATTCCAAAATAATATTTGAATCATTCTAAAAATCATAAATGTCAAAGCAAGGTTTTCTTGCTGGTGCAGTGCTATTCACCGTCATAGTGGAACACTGAGGCTTTTTGCTATTATTTATTTCTTGACTATACAACACATTACATGAGAGTTTAGTACTAACGTCAATGTCTGTCTCCTCTGTCTCCATTTCTATAGTTACTTTACTTACATCATACATCTCATTGTTTTCAAACAGAAAATACTTATTTGTACCTTCTGTATCCATCTTACTTGGAGTTGGTACGCAGGTAAGAGTCTGATCATCAAAAATCTCTTTACCTGAATAACATGTTTCAGTACTTGCATCAGAATTATATTGATCGTCAGTATTACTATCTAGAGAACAAGGAAATGTTGATGAAACTGCTCCTTGCCTCAAACGGCAGGACTTATAGGCAACACCTACGTATAGTTATTTTTTTTTTAGTAATTTTTTAAATAGACTTTTTTGTAGATATAGATAAACGGAAACACTCCTACTAGACTTATATTCTGAAATAATGTCACCTCTTTTTAAATGGTTCATGAATAAATCATAACAAGTTTTTGGTTTAGAATTAGGTTTACAAATGGCATTTAACCATTCAATTTTTTCATCGTTTGCTTGAGAAAAATTGAATCGTTTTACATTTGCGCAAAAATAAAATATGTGGCTCATTTTTTATAAACTTTACTTTACATTTAGTCAAATTTTGTGAATTATTCACTGTAAGCTTTGTTAACAGATTTAAGATTCATCTACGACAGTCTACTAGAAAGTCTGCTGTATGTTTGCATATGAACAAAGACGCTATTTTAGCTGTGACTATGCACCAGCGCCTCTACAGGCCAAAGCTCATCTGCAATACTACCTCACACATACTTTAATTTTTGATTTTTGTGAGTACAGAAATTTTTATCACCCCCCCCCCCCTTCTAGATACGACACAAAATTACTCATACAGGTAAGGACATTATTTTTTTCTTGTACTATTGATTGACAACAGATGTTTTGTAAGCGAAAAATCTTTTATATTAAGTCTACGAGCCGCAATAGTACTCCAAAGTTTAAAATGCCACTTCTACACCTGTCATTTAATTCCGTATCTGAGCGCGCGGTGGCTCGGTCGGCTAGGTTGTGGATTGGCACGCGGGAGATCGTGGTTCAATTCCCGGCCATAGTGCGACTTTTTCAGGCAAGTACCTCTGTGATTGTTCACATGTACTTTTTCACCACGCAATGCTCCTCGAGGAGGGTTTAGGCGACCTTCTCGCAGCAAAAATTGCCTAATTCCCCCTACCCCCCTCCCTGTAATGGGGGGCCTCCCATCCCTTTCTTTGTCCCTTTCCCAAGTGCTAAGTGCCCATAGTAGTGCCCTTATTAAAAAGGAGCCAGACGTAGAGCACTATAATATAAAAAAAAAAAAAAAAATTCCGTATCTCTCAATGGTAAAAAAATTAACGCAATTCCTTGCGCCGAGAGGATCTCTGTATGTGGTCCCTTGGACGCAATTTTGCAGGAGCAGCTCTTGTGTACTGTTGCGCAATGTCGTCATGTAAGTAATAGCTCAGGCGATCACAAGCGCCTTTAGTTTTTTCAGTTAAGCATGCGAGTTATTGCAGATCCGTATGCCTTCTTTCCAGTACCGACGCCCCTGTTTGAACGCCTGGTAACGTGGTATCGTTATCCTGGAAGTGTTCCAGGACCATAAGAGGGCTCCCCAGTTGTCCTTCAATGACCAAGTCCTAAGGAAACACTGCCACACACTGGGTGGGATCGATTATCCCTCATGATAGTCAACCAGTGATCCAGGTGCATTATTGTTAGTTTTTCTTATATGAACGGTTAAATACTGGTCCATGTAGTTTTTGAAAAATTTTGCTTTCTTTGAGGTGGACAGTCCTATGAATGGTCTGTTCGTCGCTCTGGACGTCACAGTCGATAGATATCTCATGACGACTGTATGTCGTCTTAGGCGTTGTAGTTGTCAGCGGATTATGACGGTAGGAATAGGGTTGTTTCTAATGGAGGATGACGGAAGGGGTAGAGAAAAGAAGTTCAACCTCTTTTCCTTTACGTAGGCTCGAGGGACTCTTAAAAAGTAAATTTTTATTTTCACCGGTAGCTTTATTTATTTTACTTTCATTTCTTCACGTTCCTCTCTACCTAACAATAATTGCTAAAATAATTTTTTTCTTAGACAGTAATGATGTCGATGGATTACAAAAAAAACATAATTATTTGTTCATACTCTTTTCGTTTTCTAATCTCACATCATTTTTTCTTTGTGTATTTCTCGCATCAACTCATTTAAATTTACATGTATATCTTATCCTATACGTAAATGATTTTTTTGTTTTTTTTTTTGTTTCTGTCTCTTATATAATATGTAAATGTGGCCTGTGAATTAATTATATGCGTAATGGAGTATATTTTCTCACTAGAGAGTGCCACACGCACCCCTCATTCACTTTGTTTTTTTTTTTTTTTTTCATTCATGTTATGCAAATTTTACTATTGATCGATGTTATTAATGCTTTTTTCATGCTTAGCTCCTCATTAAATTTGCTTTTTTCTCATGTAAGCTTGTTATCCAAATCTAATATATCTATATATCTAGTTCACGACACGTCCAGGGGCCACGAAAAATTATATCGTAAACCTAATTGATCCCTCTTTTTTGTCATATTTTCCCACTGCGTCCTTGGGCTGCGAAAATATTAAGTAAAGTCGAATGTTTAAGTTTGTACCTCAATGTCCCTCATCTTGTTTGTATTATCTAATAGGGGCTTTACCATACATGCTTTCTTGATTTTATGTACATGTTATACCCTTATTTCGTCACCTCTCTGTAGTTTAACATTTTTACAATGTAATCAATACCTGTTATTTTATAAAGGCCCTCGTATTGTAAATCGTATTTATTTTTTGATGGCTCTTTTAGCACGTACAATAATTCTTCTTCCAAGGAATATTTTGTATTTAATTTGCGGTCATAGTAATACTTCAATCGGTATTTTACCTGAACTTGGTTTATTACTGCGATAGTTCTCATCTTTGTCAGGATCTCAACTAACTCTTCGAAATATTCGTCTGAAGTTTGGCCCTTGGTTGGAAGTTTGATGTTAGATGGTGTTCTTGCTTTTTGTCCAAATACGGGTTCGTATGGTGAGTATCCCGTACTCTGATGGTCCGTTCTGTTATATGAATGCATGCACATCGGTTAATGTTCATTCCAGTAATCATTGTGTTCCACGTGGGCCTTGATGTACTTCATGACAGTATGATGTATACGTTCGATGGCACTGTTTTTTCATGGGTGGAATGCTGTGCTGCTTATTTTTTCTATTTTAAAAAACCTTACGAATTCGTCCATGCTTTCGTTTATAAAATGAGTGCCTCAGTCTTATAATAAATGTTCCAGTGGCCCAAAATACGCTTTAAACTTATCTGTAATCTTTTCAAACGGTCTACTCGGACGAGTTTTTCCGTTTAGCATGATGCGCATCTCAGAATGACTTGTCTAACATCTGGGCACATGTTCCTCCAGTATTAATATTTGGCAATTCTCTTTTCTTATGTGTCCAGTTGATTCTCCTATGTCCAACTATTACCACCTCATGGTAATCTTTAATAATTTTAAATGTTTGATCTGCTGGTGGGATTACTAGGGTGTTCGTGTAGAGTACCGCTGATAGTCTAATATCTTTGAATATTTCCTCAAAGATATCGACAAAGTATCCTAACTGGGTTAGATTGAGATTCATTAGGTCCGTAATGATCCGAATCTTCTTTATTTTATTTGTTACCATTACTTTTTTAAGGGCCTTAATACACTTTTAATATTACATTTAAGCCCCGTTTCTTCGAAATGCTCCTTAACAAATATCTGCATGATTTTTCCTTTTCTTGTGTTTATCATTTTAGCTTCTACGGTTTTTTCTTCGTTGTTCACAAGTGTTGGGTTAATGTATCTTCTTCCATGTAACATATCTATGACCTCTGTGTTGGGTACTGCTTCTGTTATTGAATAAAATACTTCTGTAAATAGGTAGCCCTCGATCTTGTTCAGTTTCTGTAATAGGGGTAGATCATCCCATTCCCTTAGTGCCTACGGTGGAATGTTGGTTGGTAACTACGTCCTACATACTCTATACTTTCCCATCCATAGTGGGTGTAAGACCGTCTTATCTCCCAATCTTCCGTTTTCACTGTCCGTTTCACGAAGTGCTTCATTTAAATCATTGGCCTCCTTCTCGTCCTCTACTTTGACGTTGTTAAAGCAGTCTTCTTTATCTGTCACTGGTCGCATATTTTCCTCCGTTAGTTCTTTAATGTGCTCGTCTAGGCTCGTTTCTTCTTTACTTGGTTCCCGCTCCACTCCTATTTACTTCTTGACATTTTGGCCCCACTTTCTACGGTCTATCTTTTTAACTTCTTTTTCGTTTTCCTGGTCTTCCTCACTGTTGCTTTGGTAATTTTCTACAGACCCTTTTCCTGGCTTATGATTAAGGTTCACTATGTGAGGAACTTGTGGAAGAGGAGTATAATGTGAGTTTTCTCCAATGCCCTCTATATGTAAGTGATAAAACTCACTATCGTTTGTTGAGATGTAATGTATGCTGTTTGCGATTCTAATATTTATGTTGCCACGTTTGGCCCTCTGCACTTTAGTAAAGAATTTGAATTGCGCAGCATTGCTCGCAGCTCACTGGTCAATATATTAAGACTAAATAAAAATATAAGGGTGTGGAACAGACAGTTTCTGGGTGGGTCGGATGGTATTTCTGACATTTTCGCCAGGATACTACCAAGTTGTGTGCATTTAAAAGCTTCCCTTCGCATTTTTTCTCTTAGTCACTCCAACTATCTATATGGTAACATGGTGGATTCCGATGGCGCACTGAGTTCACTTCTTGCTTGATTTCCACACTCATTCGACTTGTTCTCTTTGTTTCGGCTGTGTATGATGTCATCCGCCTCTCTTCTCAGTTGTGGTGCCACATCTTCTACGGGTTTAGTTTCGTTAGCCTCCCATACGGCAATCCTCATTCCTGGACTGCCTTCTACGTCGCGTCTTTTGGTATCGATCATAACTTGGGCCCAATGTTCATCGGAATTTCCCTTAAATAGATCATTTATGCCCGTTTTCTTTTGTGCTCCTATGTCTATTGAAGGCTTAGTATTCTATTCCATGTAGCCTTTTCTTTCCCCGCCAGTACAAAATTTAGAAAGGTGTTTATATATATATATATGTATACGTATACATAGAGGGTTTCAAGGATTAATAATTATAAAAGTTTTGCAATCTGTACTTGGTAAAAAAAAAATATGTAAGAAAACTTAATGATCCCATTTTGTTTTTCATTGATAGTTTCTGAATATGCCTCTGTGTTTACCTTTCGTGGTGAGTCGCAATTCGCTGTTATTATTTCTTTTGACGGCTCGGTTATTTAAGGTGTGACTGAGAAAAATGGTCTCGTTCTGCGTAGGGTATCAAGCTGTCGTCTACGTGGTTTCCGTAATTTAACTCGTCTCTCCAGTATTGCGAGTGTACTAGTAGCCTTTAACCTCCTTTTAAATCTTGGCTCTTTTATTATGTAGTCCAACTTTCCATCTGTTGGCCCTTGTAAAATGGGATTTTCTCTTTTTATGATGTTTGCTGCCACTACGCCATTTTCGTTTCTTGACATTTTCAGACACTGTGAGTTTTCCCTGTCCAGCTCCTCTGATTCTGAATCAGCATCCTCTCCAAGACTATGTAATCATGCATACTATCTTGATTATCTCTCGGTCTTTTTTCTTCTCTTCTCTCGTCATTGTCAGATACTTCTGGGCTTGTAAATTCGATTTTTACCTTTTTTTTTTGTCCTTGGATTCTTTATTTTTTTATTGCTCGAGCTTTATAAGCTCTAGCCAGGGGTCCGTCGCTGTGGCCCTCTCCTGAGTTTTCTTGTTGACCAGATTGTTCATACAGCTCTTGTCTAAGAAACTTTGGGTTTGTTTCGCCTTTGTGTATTATTCGTGAAAGAGCATCAGATGGCATGTTTGTTATGCCCGGGCGATGTATAACCTCAAATTCGTAACCTCGTTGTTTCACTTTAAGTCTATTGAACCAAATGTCTGGTTTCCTTGATGAGTGAAAATGTTTCAGGGGTTCGTGATCTGTAATCACTATAAACTTGCGTCCATATAAATAAGGTCTAAACTGCTCCATGGCGAATACAATTGCCAGCGGCTCCTTATCATACGTAGGATAACGAATCTCACTCCCTTTTAAAAAACGCGACGCGTATTCGCATGGTATGTCCTTTTCTATCCCACCTTGACTAAGGATTGCCCCAGCGCATAGTCCGATGCATCTGTCGTCACGATGAAGGGTTTCTCTAAATCTGGAGGGATGAGCACATGCCCACTGCACAGTGTATCCATGACGGTTTTGAACGCCTTCTCCTCTTGTTCACCCCATTCAAACGTAGTGCCCGTTTTCAAGAGCCTTGATAGAGGTTGGGCCACTTGTGCATAGTTTTAGATAAATCGTCTATAGTAGCCTACGAATCGTAGAAACTTTTACTTTCTTTACGTTTGTTGGCCCAGGGTAATTTTTTGGCCGCTTCAAGTTTTTTTAGGTCGGTCATTATCTGCCTATTGCCTACAATGTGACTCAGCACTTTCGCTACTTTTTTCAAAAACTAACATTTTTAGGTTTAATCGTAAAATTCGCAGCTGCTATCCGTTTTAAAAGTTACATAAATCATCTCCTGTGTTCCTCAAGATTGGGAGCAAAGACCATTATGTCGTCAAGATACACTTCTATTTCATGGGCAATTGCCCTTAGAAATGTGTTTGGCAAGTCCTTGCACCTTATTGGCATCCTTTTGTATTGATGATGCCCGTCTGGGCCCAAAAAGGCCGTCTCATGTGCATCATCTTCGTGTACTTACACCTAGAAAAATCCCGATTTGAGATCCACGACCGCAACATAACGTACGAACGATAGGTTCTCTAAGATGTCACTCTGAAACGGTAGCAGGTAACATGAACTCACTGTAACTTCGTATAGTATTCGAAAATCTGTGACTACCCTGACACTTTTTTCATTGTTTGGCCCTAGTTGTTTTGACACTATCCAGTTCAAGTAATATGGAGAGGTGGAGAGTTCAATTATTCCTTGATCAAGCATTTTCTTTATTTTGGTGTATGTTTGTTCCTTTATGTGCTGATGGATATCTATATATTTTCACTAAAATGGGTTTTTTTAATTTATAATTCGATGTTTTAACAGATTTGTTGCCTTGAGAGATTTTCCGTCAAGGCCGGACATGTAAGAGTTTGATTTGATTAGTCTTCTTACACGTTCTTTCTCTTTATGGTTGCAGCCAGCTGTGTCAACGAGTTGCATTTTTTTGTCCACCCATCTTAGTTTCTCTAGTTCCTGTTGGCCTTCGTGAAATTTTTCATTGTTTCCTTGACATAACTTATTTCTTCATTAAATAACCATATCATTGTTGCTCCCAAGCTTTTGACATTGTCCCCTTCAACGTCTTCTAAATGCTTCCGATATATTTCTTCGTATTTTAGCAGCTCTATCTCCGGAATAGGTACATATTTTATCTCGTCACATATACGAATACATTCTATCATTATTTTCCCTTTATTATTGATAGCTATAAGGTTTCCAAACAATATTCCGTCCTCCATCTCTTGGAGGGGTATTTAGCCATTTTCTGGGTTATTCCTACTTTTCTTTATTCGTGCATAAATAATTTGTTTCGGTCTTGCACGTATTTTAAAACACTTCGGCTTTAACAGGTATCTCTACACTATCTAATCCAATCATGTCTTCAGTGAAACTTGTTTGGCCCCGGTATCGCTTAAAGGTATCCTACCCTATGATTCCTTTCATGTCAATTGGAAAGTCATGGGGGATGACATATAGTGTGCACTCTAAGCTTGTACTGTGCCCAATGTTTTGCGTGCTCCGTGACTCACGCCGATAATAGCTACTCGATACCTACTGTCCATTGGCATGTTTGTGTTGAGAAAACTTTCCTTTATAATCGAAATCTCTGTGCCTGTATCTGCATAAAAAGTCGCCTTTCTATTTCTTAATTGTGGGCTCTGTAACTGGATAGATGGTGGCCTATGCCCTGTTGTCGCAAGTTTCACAGTTATTTTGGGAAGCTGTCTTATTTCTTCATCACACTCTGAAAGCTTGGGTTCGTCATTCTCTACATGTGCGTTCGGCGTCTTTGTCCAATTACTCTTTTTTTGGGTTCTTCTGCCTTTTCTTGTGCATTTGTGGCTCCACTGTGTAGGAATGTCTTCGCACTCTGCTGCAGTACGCTCTATTCGTTCCTGTACTGCGTAAGTGCTCGGACTGTTATGGTGCGTTTCCACCTCCACTATTCCCTGCTCCATTGTCTGCATCCTCTCTTTCACACATTTTTCCTCACCGGACACGCATCTCTCTGCCTCTCTCTCTAGTTCATGTTTGACGTTTGGGGACCACGCCGAAAATTCTGCGAGTTTAACGCCGCGGGTGGGTCTCTTTTGTTGTCTGGGACGCATGCACCGTTTTCCCACTGCGGTGCACCCTTGTCCTGTGGTGACCCGTTTGTAACGAAATCTTTATTATAGCCGCCTTTGCTACCTTGATTTTTCCAGGTATTTCCATAACGATTGAACGTGCTTCTATTGTTATTATTGTATGAGTCTCCATTGCTGCGGTCCCCATAGTAAGTGTTACCACTTGAGTTGAATGTATTATACCTGTCATTGTAATTATTATTCCTGTTATAAGGCTCTGTTCAGCCATTGTAACAGTCCCTGTGATAATTATTGTAACTATTGTTACAAAAATTATTATTCTTGCCCCTATAATTATAGGCATTTCTGTGGTATAGGTATTATTTACGGGTTAGTTATACCCTTCGTTTTGCTGTTTCTCCTCTTCAACTCTGTCTTGCTAACGTGAGCGACAGTTTCTCGCATAATGCTCCGATCTCTGACAATAATTGCAATTTCCCTTTGATTTTCTTCCGTGATCTCTTGAAGCCTTTCTGTCGTTTATCAGTAGTTTTCGGCATTCCTCGACTGAATGCCCGGTTCAGCCATCGCAGTATATACAGCATTTTTCGTTTGCTGCTGCTGCTCCTTGTACCCCACTAGTGATTTCTGTTATTTTCTCTCCTTTTCTTGCCAGATTTACTAGTGGCCCCCACACGATTATTGCCTTATTGTATGCGAGCAGTGTACTTACTGGTATTGCTTGCCGTAGACTAAAGTTGCTCTCTATTTTTAGTGCTTCTATAATAGCTTTACAGAGGGTCCTCGGATTTAAACTTGTAATTTTGCACCTGAACGTTGGGTGCAAGCCATAAGTAAATTGTTTAGCTGTCTCTGCCTCTACATCTTCCTTCAGAACTTGATTCTGAATAGGGAGGAGGCTTGGATGTAAATCGTGCAGCATCGTCAGCCTGTTATACAGTCGTTATTACCTTCTGCGCTAGTCCTCTACTGATTCTTGATGCTGGCATCTGATTACTTTTAGTTGTGCCATTAACGTGTCTGAATTATTTATACTTCCATATTTGTTCGAAAGTTCCCAAAGAAATTCGTGGACTGTGCCGAATTGAGCTAATCTGGGCGCGAAATGCTCAGCCACTTTTTTTTAGTCTGCTTGCAATATTACCGAGAAAAAATAATTTGTTTTCGGAATCCACCACTTGAGCAGTCATTCTTACCATCCTTTCAAATAGCGGCAGATTAATTGGGTCCCCGTCGAAGAACTGCATGTTTCTCGTCATATGGTTGAGCGTGGGCAGAACGTTTTCCTGCGGGTTCTGCAGTCTGCGTAGGTGGTTGCATATAGTTAGTGTTTTCTTTGTATATGAGGCCATGATCGGTGCTATATTATTCTGTAGTATATCCCTTCTCACATCAGAATCGCCCTAATTTGTGTAATTACCAGTTAGTGGTGGTCTCGTTGCTATAATCGCAGCTTTCTTCATTTTTTAAAGTTTATCGCTCATATCTTTCATTCTGCCTCATAGTTGTTGATTATGTGCATCTTCTACCCCATGGCTTCTTAACTCTTTATAGTTATTGTTTGGTATAGTGGCAGTCAGACATTTTGGTTTCCTCAGTATGTTCCGTTGTTTTGGCAGTAAGTTTTCCTTTTCTATTTAAGTCCCGTATATTTCTGCAGCTTTAATGGTATATTCCCCGATAAATCGTTTTCTTAAACTGCCACTTCTCTATTTGTAGGATATATGTTCCCTTGAGTATCGCGAAATTTGACTCTAGGCTCTCTGCTTATCAGCGGCCAATCCCAAATGATTCCTATAGCCACGTTACGTGACATGTCCGCTTTCTCTGTATGTTTTAGCTTAGCTATCATTGTCGAGAACAGGCCCATTACCTGTGCTTTTTCTTCCTTGTTTGGGGCGTTAAGTATCTGACACCCTTCTGGTTCTATTTCTAATTCCAGAATTTGTTATCTTATATTTATTTGTTCTCCTCTGTTAACTATATAGCCTATCTCCGTTCTTTCGTCATTTATTTCATCCCTACTGTTCGCATCTGTATAGTTAGTCCCCCCAAAAACTGTCATGTTTGCTGTGTGTGTAGCTTGGGTTTTTTCAAATGTCTTCGTTTTACTTATACGACACACTCAGGCCCTATTTGAAAAATTCAGCTTACCCCGAGTCAGTATATGTATAGTAGTGTATTGCGTTCATACCTCTCATGAGGTCAGAACCTTAAATACAAAAAAATATATATATATATAGTATAGTGTGGGTGCATGGGTTTACTGTATTGTAAGAGATAATGCTTAGGGCCCTTCTTACCAGCCCTCGCTATGCTATTTGTTATGCCCGGATCCCGATATTTAGTCCCTTTCACCAAGCTACTGCAGCTAAGAGAGAACAAACGGTAGAAAGAGTTTCCCTGTTTTTGGTGCTCGAGCCAATTTATGACACTTATCTTCTCTATTAAGACGCTTTTCTCTCCTCCCTCCGGTCTTTGCTGTTTTCTGTTTTCGACTGACTCGTTAAATTTTTGCGTTATGACTAACTTCTTTTTCTCCCGGTTATTAAATTCTTTTATCATGTGAATCGTTTTTCCAACAAAAATTTTACTAATCCAATGCGTCTAAAGTCTCTTATATCACCTGATTCTTGTTTTGGGTTTTAAGAAACAACATACTAAAACGGGGAGTAGACGAAATAACAAATATAAACATACATGTATACATGCATCGAAAATAAAAAAAAAAATCACACAGCCTCATCTTTAACTAATAAGTGCCTCTTTTATTTTGCCTTGGGAGAAAGGAATGAAATTAATTTTATTATATATGTACTCATGTGCTAGTCAATATGCACACCAGTAGTAATAAAATTTCAGAGACCATTTCTCTTCAGCGCTCACCGTTCGTCTGCTTGATACTGTGATAATCTGCAATTGGTACCCTAGTCCTGTTGGTTCGTGGACTGTTGTTACCGCTGCTTATAGACTATGACCTGTACTGTCGTCTTTGATCAGATCCTCGGCTTATCAATTTTTATTCATCGTATTCTCGCGGCACTGCACTATGTGTGCTTCTCGGCGGAATTTTTTAAATGAGTTAAATAAAAGAAAAGAAAAAATTCCAACTCTTACCATATCCCACACTTAGCACCAAATCTCTTACGTGGGAAAGAGATTGGTAAGAAGTTAAGTCGTGAGAATAATCAACACTTATCACCTTAAAAACCTTTATTCAAGATACCATATTTATAAGGGAAAGTCACTAGTGTTTTTCCTTCAAAGCTTGTCATGTACTTTCCAAAAGACTCTCTCCTTGCTTTCTCTTCTCTTCTTTTGGCCCTAGGGCCACTTGTTACGAGATTTAAGGTGAGGAAGTGTAAATCTTATTTGTACTTCCGTACGGTATATACGTAATTATCTGTTTTTTGTATGTACAAAAACTCTTGTTAGGTATTTCCCTGCACACAAAATAAAAATTGATGAAAAAAAATTACAATGCATAGACAAAGGATATTGGAAATTACTAAATCTAATTTGTTACATATGTGAGGTCACGCAATCGAGTTGAGGTTAAAATAAATTATTCAATTCACAAAATTGTTTGAATACAACTTGTTATAAGAAGTTATCTTTTAACTTAGAAGATTTATTTATTAACAATGCATTCTAAATAAAATTTTTGATTTCCGAGAAAAATTAAGAAAACATAAAAAGACATGTCAAAAAATTATAGTATGTTTGTAAAACTTGTAAAATTGTGATTTCTTTGAAAAAAGTTTTATTACAGATGAAAAGGAACACAATTAAGGAAAAACAATCAAATGCATACGTAATAACAAAAAATTTAAAAGATCTATACTTTCAAATAGACATGTAAAAATTAACGGTGGATGTAAAATTGAACAAATTTGTACAAAATGTGGAAAAGGATGTTCAAGGTCCTAAAATTTAAAGACATGAAAACTGACAACTTATAAATTCACAATGTATAATTTTTTTCAAAATAAATTATAACTTTGTTCAGGAATAGTTTGTTGCTCCTCGTTATTACATGATTCTATACTTAAAAATTTTACGATCATGTATGCTTAAGACTTTTTAAACTAAATATTAAAGTCTTTTTTTAACAATACAATGAATTAGCGAAAACAAATACATGAACGTCAACTATTCCAAAAAATGCAATAATATGCCAAACTATTAAGCCAGTCATACCAGATTAGGACCGTGGTTTTATCGCTTATGAAATTCATCCCTAAGCAATCAAACTGACCTCAAGATAACTGAATTAACTTCGTAGAAAAATGGTGACCAAAAAACAGTTCAATATATGAGTAGAAATCAAGGGCGACGGCCGCCTGGCCGTAGCCCCTGCCCGAACCTTAAAGTTCTTCACAGCCCCTCACAGCCCCCACAATATGAGGAAAAATTCTGTTTATTAACTCATTAAAAATCTCTATAATTTTTTGTGATTTCCCCCACCACCACTGCACTTTCTTAAGAGCCCACCTCCACAGCACAGTAAACTTTGCGAATGATTTGCACCTAATGACGAACAAAACATATCAAAAATTAGAGAATTGTTTGCAGGATTTGCAATTGCATTGCAAAAAATAGCATGAGTCGTATTTTCTTGTAAAGAAAAACAAAATGTCATGGGTTCTGTGAAAATCGAATACAACTATTATTTTGCTCAAACGACAGTATTTCCACCGTTAAAACTAACAACAATCGTTTGCAATTTCATTTCCAGATCCAGAGAATATAATAAAATAGTCGAATTAGATATGTTTTCTAAATAAACAATTATATTCATAAACAGGGTCACCCAGAGGCCCAAGGATAGCAGTGGCGCGGAAAATTCAAACGCCAGTTTTTTATTTATAGAACTAAAAAAAAAATGAACGAACCCAAAGATGGAGTAAAAATGATTTCATTACAGCTGCGATTCAAGCAATCACTTGAATACTGTATAACCGTTTATTTTGCAATAATATCGTTTTTTTTTAAATTCTCATAATGATTTAGTATAAATACGTAGTACGGGACTGCATCTTCTACTTTTTTTTTCGCTCATCGATGACTCGATTCGATAGTTCTAGTTGACTTTTCGCGCAGTATTCGCTATCAAGGTTGGTAAGACTACCCTAGAGAAGAAATGTAAATGACGATTTTTCCTTGCTTTGTCAAAATGGCGAAATTGACATTATATACTGGTAGTATATTTTGTTAAACAATTTAATTTATATACGCCTTAAAAGTTTCAAGGTAACAGTATATTGTTTCAAATGAACTTGCAGTATCGAAAGAGTTTGTCGTTTTGTTTATAATGACTTTTTGTGTAAAAGTTTGATTACTTTGTTATTTTTTAGTCTTTTGTAGGGATCACTTTAAAGAATATAAAAAAGCCAGGAAACTGTGATGTCATTGCATTTGCGAATGTTAATGCTAATATTCTGCAAGTCTGATGTTATTTGTAGATCAAGTTTTATGTATGATAGCTGAGGCATGATAAACTTGTACTAAATGATAGACAAATGCAACACCAGATACGTATAAGTTGTTTATCTTTTTCTTATTACTTACTGTAAAAAACCAACATCTTTGGGTGATTTATGTTTTTCAGTGACCATCAGTAATAATATGGAAAATAGAGAGATATTTCATCTAGCAGTCTAAATTTGGATTTGATGGATGCATAAGTGATTTGTAACTACTAAAAGCACAATCTTTTTTGCAGCTTCAGTGCATTGACTTTTTTAAAAAAATAACACGTCCAACAACATCCGGGTATAGTAACATATGGTTTACTAAGCCAAGAGTTAAAAAAGCATGGCAGTGTGGAAATGATAGTGTTGATGAGTGACAGGTGTGGTCTGATGGTGTTGTGTCCATTAAAAAATGAAAGCGGAGTATATTTATTTCATACAAAGGTTGTCATCATCGTCATAGTCATCGGCAGACTGCTGCAGCTATCGAACGATGAAGCCAAAGACACTGGCTATAATTAGAGGATGGAACTCAACTGAGTAAATCAGCAGACTAGGAGATATAGCCGCATCACTGCTGAGAAATTCAGCTGGAGCGATCGACGAACGTGGTTTATTCACCGTTGAAGAAAAAAGATAAAAGGCAGCACGGGGGTCGATTGCAAATAAGTAAAATAAATTGTCCACTGATTATGTTAATTTAAACCTTACGAATGTTTTTTTTGGTTTTGTTAGGTAAAAGCATGTCATTGTTCATGGAACAAAACTCGTGGACTCGAAGAATAAGATTATTTTATATTAAACGTATTTAAGTACACTTATTACTTAAAAAAAAAATTAGAAATTTGTTTGGGTTACTAATAGAATTGTTATGTTATATGTAATAAATTAAAAAAAAAAATTTTCATTTTAAAATTACCTTATTATTACATAGATTAGTTTATGTATAAAGACAGATGGAATCATGCGCCCCATTCAACAGTAGTTTGTCGTTATTAGCCTTTTTTAGGAATCCCAAGTTTGTGGACGATTTGATAGACTTAATATATTTAAGCAGGAATTTCTTTAAATTCATTGGATTGGGTTTTTTTTCCTTCATTCTTTTGAAGTAAGTTTCCGATCTGCATGATATCGCCTCCGTATTGGGTGATTTAAATATATTTTTCATAACGTTAGTCTAACTTGGAAATGAGTAATATATATTTTTTAAGTTCTTGCAAAAGTCTGGACAGTAATATATATTTGGGTCTTCGCTGAGTGAATCACTTGTTTCGCATAAACTCAAGCTGTCTTCGTACAACTGATGTATATAATTTATTAATTGATCTTCAGTTTTATCAACGGGTTTTTCTTCTTCATCTTTATATTTTTCATCTTGGCTTACTATATATGTATCATTTAAGGTATCGTCAAATTTGTATTTATATGTTTTTAGAACTTCCATTAAAAAAATTTTACTTAAGTAACATTTTTAATCTGTTGTGCAAATTGTGCTGTTAGAAATTATTAAAATCGATGTCAAACTTTTTGAAAATCTTGAAGATCGTGAATTGTCGTTAAATAACCAAAACATCTAACATAAAACTGCATAACTTCTACATTTACTTTCTTCCAGCATTTCCATTTGCAAATAGCATGAATTAAATGATTGACATCATGTTGGTAATAACAAGGAGAGATTTCTGAGGTTTGCTTATTCAATAGTTAAAAACATTGTAGATTGTAGCCCTTGAATGTTTTATGATTAAAAGACAAGCATATGGTATTTTGAAGAGCCAATGATCCATGAGTTACTATTTCTTTAGGGACCTGAGCTTCTGTTACTACCCACCTATCCAACATATCTTTAATTATAGAAATCCCATGTATAGTTAAGGCAGCTTGAAAAAGAGGTAAGATTTTGTTCTCAAAACCAATTACCATAACGTAATAATGTATTGACTTGCATTCAATTCCTGGAAGAAAAGTGTGTATTTTTTCATAAAACCACCTGTAGCATCAATTGATAGAGGTAAGTATTCATCGCATAAATCATTCCATGATTGTAATTGATAATTTGACCAATAATAAACATACAACGGATTAAAAGATAGTTTTTTTAATGTAATCCTTTTTTTATGTATTTCCTGTTATTCAAGGATACTTTTTCAAATTCTTTGTAACCAATGTGCTCATCGATTGCTTCCGCTCTTGCTTGTCGTAAGACATCAGAAGAATTTATGTCAGGTGGTTCATAATTAGTTTTTATTAAAGCCAATACATCTTCTTAATAATTAGATGCTGTTTTTTTTAGTAAAGTATTTTTTACTTTTTCTCTTCTTGAACTAAATAACTAAATTTTTTTAAGAATGATAAATATCATGTGGAGCATAAGTACTTACACAAATGATTAATGTTTCTTCATTTCAATCATGGCTTTGTCCGCTAATAGAAGTTTTCTAAATCTTCGTCGAATTCTAAATTACCTTCTGCATTTTTAATAATATTTTTTGTTGGTATAACGATTTCAAAGATTGACGGTTCGCAATTATTAGGATTTACATCCTTATCATCAGATATTTTGAAGTTTGGATCTTTTATTTCGATGCTTTCTTTTTTTTTAATTTTTAAGTGTTTTTCTAATGTCTCTCTACAACCATGACGATTGTTATAAACGTGTAAGAACAGAGATTTGGAAGCATATTGAGGTTTAATTTATTTTGAATGTCTTTCCATACTTCATTAGTCTCTCCTTTCAATTTATTGCTCTCAAAAAAAGTGTATTTTTTAAGTTTTTCTGTCAAACAGTCTGGTACTACCTCTGGCTCAAGTGGCATTTTCTTCATTATCTATGTTATGTACACTATCTGGCACTATTTAGCTGTTATTACACGAGTAAGTTAAGATAATTCATTCATTAATTGGATAAAAATTGTTCATCATTACTTGCAACGCACAAAATATTGGATAACAGTAATTTTGAGGCGCTGGATATTCGCATAGACAATCTTATTGTCTCATAAGATCCATTTCCTAATGTTGACTTAGAGCAAAACTCTACTTCAACACAACCTGATTAAGAATATTATCATAACTTTCAATTGCTAAATACCTTATTGACCGAAAGACAAGTAGTAAAGAACGAATTGCGTGTACCTAAAAAACAATACAATATTAACGGATTTAAACAAATACTTTCTTTTAGCAATACGTGTCCGTTTGACAGTTTATTTAAAACATTGCAATCAATTTCCTCAACCTGTAATTTATTCCAGAATTATGTTAATCAATCTAAAGCTCTTGACCAATTGAATTTTTTTGAGTTTACTGGTAAATCATACAAAAAATCATTTTTTTACAACTTTATTTTATGAAGAGAGAGCGCGTATACTGTACTAGCAGCCCCCCGTCTCGGCTTCGCCCGAGACTTACTAAATAAAACACCGTAGTGTGTTGACATGTAATGTAAAACATTTTCAGTTAGAAATTTTACACATATTCCTGATACATCTCAGAACAAAAATCTTCTTATTAAAAACATATTTTTT
>NW_019379689.1:535124-585388 GCF_000648655.2 Copidosoma floridanum
ACACTTATTTAATTATGTTGCAGGTAGCTTCGATTTTATGTCGACGCCACCTAGCGGATTTTACTGAACTAAAGTGAAAAGCTGGCGTATTTTTGCAAAACTTTGAGCTCATTTATTGCTATTGTTATTAAATTTTTTAAGATAAAAACTATACTAAAACCATCTAGGAAGTATCATGAATAAGTGTGCAAAATTTCAACAAAATCAGTTCAGTAGTTTTCGGGGTTAGCGATTACAATGGTTTTAGCGCTTCTGCTTTATATATTAGTAAGATAAGATGACAATTATAATTTAGATGGATCCAAAACTACCTTTGATTGCCATGATTACATTATAAAATTATTTGAAAAACTTGCAAAATTTATGCCTTGTTTGTTAAAAAATTTACGATGTCGATATTGTTTCCACTTTGAAACAAAATCCATATTAACGGTATCCTTATCTGCACAGCAGTTTTTCAATGATGGTATTACAAATTTACAGTCAATATTAGATAAAAATTTTAGTGAAAAAAACCTTCGATGTCTGAAATATGCTAATAGTGGTATGGATATATTTTATGATAAAAACCATTACTTGGCTATTGATGTAGAATATTTACATGAAAAAAATGAGCCTATTTTTCGATTTTGTCTGTTTGCCAAAAATAATTTAAAATTTACCACAAATTCCAATAACATTGCACGAAAATTGTACTTAAAATTAAAGACACTTTTCTAATGTTACGTCGGCGCAACGTACTATTTGAGCCTAAGCTTTCGCTTAATAACTCGGGACTCACACTGACACGTAGGTGGGACGTGGGGCTAAAGGGGAGTTATTTTTCTATTCGAGTATTCGAAAGGGAGCGAGGACGGCCGTTTTGATTAACCGTTTTGATTAAATCGACACGGTTGTCAAGCAATAATGCGATGCACTCGTTCGCGACGCGCCTGGGATTTATCGAGGATACCTGGTGTGATGTGTCGAACCGTATCCCGTTCACGATCTAGAGGTTACCAGTACTGTAACGAGCAAAGGTAGTTACACTCTAAAGGTTATACAAGGGGGCAAAATGGTTTAAGTTCGCGACTGGTCTAGGATCCACCAGTACCATCCGGAGTAAATGTGATTGTCCTAGACTTTACGTGAGGAGTAATTCGTCTATTTAATTTCGTAACGTGATATTTACTGATACCGAATTTCGAACTCTAACAAAAACACGTCCCCGTTTGAAACCAAGAGGAAAAAAAAAGAAAAAAACTTATCACTTTAGTATACAAAGTTGACTTACTTTTATTTTTAGTATAAATGTACAGCGAATTAACCAGCACGAGGTGTCCGAGATCGAAGACTTGAAACCACACTCGTGGAGGACCATGAGATAGCAGAGGCGTACTCTAGCTACCTAGTCAACCGTTTAAGGGTGGAAATGAAACTGTGTTTTCTGTGCCTTCAGGCCCTTTTTATAAGGAGTAGTGGACCTCGATCACGCACTGGCTCGAAAAATGCAGGAAAACTTGCCGGGGGAGAATTTTGAAGAAAAGACAATAGCCGAAAATCTAATTGGCTAGAACTGCTCTAGCTTAACAACTCAGAAATTGGCACATCCCACATCCGGCTTGTTCTCCTCTATGCGTCAAGAGAAGGGAAGGTGATTCACTTACTCGTACCCTTCCTTTCTCTTTTACATCAAAAAGTTACATGATTTTATCATAACTTAATATTAACGTTAAGATGTGGTATTATCATTATTAACGAATAATAAACATTGTTCACCCATTCAATCGAGCCCAATGCAAAAAGAGCGGTGAAAATCGCTTAATATTTAGGTTTGATTGAATAGATGTTCAGCATCTCGTGGTATTAATAATAGTCTTCGTAGTAGTTAATTTTAGATATTAATAACTATAATAATTGCTAGATTTTTCGCTAGTTACACCAGTACACGTGAGTATTGATCGGACTAATAAATAATCAGGAATGATTAATTAGCAACAGCGGTTTCTGTGGTTAAAACACGTATATCTATAGAAACAGTAGAGGGGTACTCGTTGCGAACTATTATATTGTTAACTTACTTAAATTTACCGATAGTTTCCATTTATTGTTAGTTGTAAATGTATTTCAAAATGTTAGTAGCATTTGGTCAACTATGGTTTTCTCTGCTTGTCGTAGGAGAGGAAGTCGGCTCAGGGTGCCCTGGGGAATCAGAAATTCCGTTACCCGTGTTGGGGACAAGAGTGCGGACTCTCTCTTGACATCTCTGTGTCAGGAAAAGGGGGAAGTGCCATGACTTTCCCGTTTTCCTTTACATTTGAAACAGTGACAGTTTTTAACAAGATTACAATTTGGGCTATTGCAGTATGTTTATGAAATTGTTAATGCGATACAAAAGGGTTGCACAGTAAACCATGAGCCTGCGAACATGAATGATAAAAATCGGATAATTCTTTGAAAGTCAATAAGATTGCTTTCGTAGGTTTATGTAATATTGTTGCTGGCTAATGGTGTAACATGTACAGGTTGTATTAGCCCAATGTAATAATTCTAGAATTTGCTAATATTCTCGCTTAGTCTATGGGTCTTAACTCTAAATTATCCTAGTTTTTAACATCGCGTCTTTTAAACTTAATCTATATATACTAATATTTAATATTAAACCTCAGCGCAGCTGTTCCCCGTTAGCCTTTTGCATCTGTTGGTTCTTTAAAGTTATTATTTTACGCTTTGAAAATTATTTTATTTGATTTCTTTTCCGGTCAGGATGTTGCACTTACAAGGCATTGTAGCCTTTAAAGGTGATAGTATGTCTAAGAAATAAGAAAGAAATGGTTTAGTCCATTATTATAGTTATTTATTGACAAAAGACAACGAATGGCTATTGTACGATGATATGCGTGAAAGTACAGAATTAGTTAACTCTTTTCTCCTGAAGAAAAAATTGCACTTGTGCTATATTCTGTTTGATATCAATAAAAAATTTCACTTTAACAATTTCATAACTAAGATTAAGCGTAAAGTATTCTATATTCATAAGTCAAACTTATGCATATATGTATACATACTATATATATTTTAATATGTTTATACGAAATAATTCAATGTAGCGTTTAAATACCGAGAGTTTTAAAAAAATATAAAGACTTTTTTCAATTTCTATAAGAAAATTTTGTTTCATTGCTATTTTATTTAAAAAGCCTCTTTCTAAAGATTGCATGTGGAAGTGTCTCTCGAATTTTCTCAAGCATGCAGAAGCACATACAGTTAATTTATTATCTTATTCTTCTATATAAAGAAAAACGTTATCTGGACCTCCCAACACTAGTCAACTTCCGCTGGGCCAGATGATTTCTTGCATTCAGTAATTTATGCTACGAACTCTTCTTCCGATGGATCTTAAACAATCGTATGAGTGAAAAACTAAATTGCAAACAAATTTTACATAACAATATAATGATTTAAATTTCATATTGCTGTATGATATTTTTTATAAAAAGCATCATAAAAGACTTAATTTTTCAGCAGACTATACTTCAAGGTTCTTACTGTCTGAAGTTGAGAGTGTACGTGCAGTTTTGCTCAGCGAACGACCACTTGTCTTCACATGACAAAAAGAAAAAATTCATTTGGTTGAAACCGATATGATTTATAAGCTATTGTCCTACTTACTTATCGACAACGAACGCAATTAACTCTCATCATACTGCTTTTTACCTTTTCTCTTCATCAAAAGGGTAATTCTCTTCATCACCGTCGTCGGTCGCACCTGTTGCATTTCTCAGCAGTGAGTTTATCAAATACTTAGACTCCAAGTCTTGCAGTCAGCTATTGCGTTCTGCGTTCACCTCTTTTTAATTACGTATGCATTGCAGCTTTATCTCCTAGTCTGCTGATTTACTCAGTTGAGTTCCATCCTCTAATTATAGCCAGTGTCTTTGGCTTCATCGTTCGATAGCTGCAGCAGTCTGCCGATGACTATGACGATGATGACAACCTTTGTATGAAATAAATATACTCCGCTTTCATTTTTTAATGGACACAACACCATCAGACCACACCTGTCACTCATCAACACTATCATTTCCACACTGCCATGCTTTTTTAACTCTTGGCTTAGTAAACCATATGTTACTATACCCGGATGTTGTTGGACGTGTTATTTTTTTAAAAAAGTCAATGCACTGAAGCTGCAAAAAAGATTGTGCTTTTAGTAGTTACAAATCACTTATGCATCCATCAAATCCAAATTTAGACTGCTAGATGAAATATCTCTCTATTTTCCATATTATTACTGATGGTCACTGAAAAACATAAATCACCCAAAGATGTTGGTTTTTTACAGTAAGTAATAAGAAAAAGATAAACAACTTATACGTATCTGGTGTTGCATTTGTCTATCATTTAGTACAAGTTTATCATGCCTCAGCTATCATACATAAAACTTGATCTACAAATAACATCAGACTTGCAGAATATTAGCATTAACATTCGCAAATGCAATGACATCACAGTTTCCTGGCTTTTTTATATTCTTTAAAGTGATCCCTACAAAAGACTAAAAAATAACAAAGTAATCAAACTTTTACACAAAAAGTCATTATAAACAAAACGACAAACTCTTTCGATACTGCAAGTTCATTTGAAACAATATACTGTTACCTTGAAACTTTTAAGGCGTATATAAATTAAATTGTTTAACAAAATATACTACCAGTATATAATGTCAATTTCGCCATTTTGACAAAGCAAGGAAAAATCGTCATTTACATTTCTTCTCTAGGGTAGTCTTACCAACCTTGATAGCGAATACTGCGCGAAAAGTCAACTAGAACTATCGAATCGAGTCATCGATGAGCGAAAAAAAAAGTAGAAGATGCAGTCCCGTACTACGTATTTATACTAAATCATTATGAGAATTTAAAAAAAAACGATATTATTGCAAAATAAACGGTTATACAGTATTCAAGTGATTGCTTGAATCGCAGCTGTAATGAAATCATTTTTACTCCATCTTTGGGTTCGTTCATTTTTTTTTTAGTTCTATAAATAAAAAACTGGCGTTTGAATTTTCCGCGCCACTGCTATCCTTGGGCCTCTGGGTGACCCTGTTTATGAATATAATTGTTTATTTAGAAAACATATCTAATTCGACTATTTTATTATATTCTCCGGATCTGGAAATAAAATTGCAAACCATTGGTGTTAGTTTCAACGGTGGAAATGCTGTCGTTTGAGCATAATAATTGTTGTATTCGATTTTCGCAGCACCCATTACATTTTATTTTTTTTACAAAAAAATACGACTCCGGCTTTTTTGTTGCGATGCATTTGCAAAACCTTCAAACAATTCTGCAATTTTAGATATTCTTTGTTTGGCATTAGGTGCAAATCGTTTGCAGAGTTCACTGTGCTCACCCCCACAACCCTTCTGACATGTCTTAACAGCCCCCCCCCCCCATTATATTTGGGACAATGTTACCGTTCCAGCATTCTTCGCAATATGAGGGATCATTTCACAGATTTGTCTGTTATTTTATTAACTTTAAAGTTGTTCTGTACTGTGTCTCATTTCTCCCTCTGATATATATTTCTAACACTGCTATCCTTAAGTACAGCTCATAGTAAGCAGTTGGAACCACCGCTGACTACAGCTGGCAGCAGCAAGTATTAGCCAATAAAAGAAGGCAGCATATGGCTGCAGCCAGTAGCAGCTCAGTCTTTAGTACATAGATAGGTTGTTGTATCCACAAGCTGTACATGAGTCTGTGGATAGCTGTAGCCAGCAGTTGCAAGCGGCAGTTTCTTCTACTCACAGTAAACGATCTTTTAGCTTCATATATCTATTTTTTTCTCACCGTCCAAGAGAAAAATAGATAAATTGTATACTTATCAAGACAAAGTACGAAAAATATCAGATATAGTTATAAGTTCGTATGAATTTGTATTATAGAATCAAATCTAAGGTGCGTCGTCCCTTTTTTTGTTCGTATTATTACTTTCATATATTGAGTGTTGTATAATTACTTATTATCGTGTGACATTAAATGATGACACAAATTTAGTAAAATTCAAGTAGTGAAAAATAACAGACAGAACACACTGATGCCTCATTTTATAGAAAAAAATAACAATCAATTGATATAGCAATCTATTATAATTTTTATTAGTTATAATAGTTTATTCATATTACACTGAATTTGTTTATAATTTTTTGCTTTAAAAATCCGTTTGTCTCAAACCGATTTCTTTTTATGTATACGTGATAAATAACAATTATTTAATACGTAAAGGTTACCATTTTATAGGATTCATTCTTTTCCAAACCGAATAGCTTTCGCACCAGCACATTTTCGATTTGGCTGAAATTTTTGTTACAGGTTTTGTATCGACAAAAAAAAATACGTGTTCAATATTTTTTTTTTTCAATATTTTTCGAAATAATGGTATCGAAAATTTAATATTTTGGTGGTTTTTAACTGGGGACTCCAGCTTTAAATATTTATAACTCCGGTTCTGTTAGAGCTACAAATATATGTTTTTCGTATTTTAGAGCTAAAAGAATTTAATCTTCGAAAAAATACTTTAATAAGAATTAATGACAAATTTATATTTTCACAAGTAATTAAAATGTTAAAATCAATTTAAGCAATTGAAAAAAATATTTTTGAGGATAAAACATAAGTTTATTATGATTTTTGTTGTTTTTATGAAGAAAATTTCATGTGAAGTTTGTAAGTTTTCAATTAAAAAGATTGCCTCTGTATAAGAGGGGACAAACGTAGAATAGTGACACAAAAATGCTTAATTTTAAAGAACTTGAAAGAATTGTGTAATAGATTCAAAAACAATTATTCAACAATAAAATGTAAATTTTTTAAGTTTGCAAACTTACCCCCAAAACACTGTATATTGGCAGGAGCCAGAGGCATTCACTCGGTTTGTATTTGCCGGATACACGGAAATGTAAAACTGTTGATTAATTGAGCGAATTTAAAGAAAAAAAAATCGTGTAAAAAGTACTCTGGTATACAAAATATTATTGAGTAATTAAAACAATATTTTGAAGAAAATTCACGAGATTTGAGTTACAAACGATGGGTAACGATAAAAAGGACTTTATTACAAACCCTAATATCTGAGGTAGATGCATTGTTATTTGTGATTTTGGTAACAATTATGCATTTATTATGCAATACTGCGTACTAGAGATACACAGGAAAATTATCAACCACTGATACATCCTTCTTCAATTTACTATAAAGATGATCAAGGCAAATTACGAATAAAAGGTTTTATTTGCATTTCTGAATACTTACATCATGATACTATTGCTGTTTATATGCTTCAAAATCAACTAATAGAATCTTAAATCCAAAATTATGTAAACATCACTCATCATTAAGAAGATTTTGAAATATCAGCTGAGTGGCATTTTTTCCACGTCGCACGGCACGGGACCGTATGATGGAATAGGTGGGACTTTGAAACGACTTGCTGCTCGAGCAAGTCTTAAGATGGTGAATAATTCTATTTGTACTCCAAAAGAATTATTTGCTTGGGCAACGGAAGCTCTTTTGAATTTAATATGTCACTACTCGACAAATTATTAGTACAAAAAAGGTTGAGAAAAAGTCATCAGGATGTCATCAAAAAGATATAATGTAAAAAGGCACTTTACAGTTTCATAGTATACTTCTGATCTCTCCTTAGACATTGGAGACTGAAAAATTTCCATAAGATGATAATAAAACAGCTGTAATAATCTTTTAAAAAAAATATCATGATAAATTGTAATGAATTAGTTTTATATTCGCTAAAATGTTTTTTTCAATTAATTGTAGAGTCTTATTTATTGATAGGTATTTCTAACTTTAGCGAATACTGCGCGAAAAGTCAACTAGAACTATCGAATCGAGTCATCGATGAGCGAAAAAAAAAGTAGAAGATGCAGTCCCGTACTACGTATTTATACTAAATCATTATGAGAATTTAAAAAAAAACGATATTATTGCAAAATAAACGGTTATACANTGAAGATAATCAAGGATCATAAGGCACTTCGATGATAAAAAGCTGGATGGTAGTATTTAAAAAACTCGCTGCGATGGTGGGGCAATAATTAAAAATCGATTTAACATTTTAATTTGATTGTTTATAAGAATATAAAGAGTAACCTTTAAAATATCCCGTTTTCTAGCCTTCAAATTTTGTATCACAAAGAACTCTATATGATTTTTAAAGATAATGAGAAGCTTAATACAATATTTTAAGATAAGTTGAGGTTCGATTTTTGAATTATGAAGAAATCAAGTTGTGAAATGCGTGATGCACGAAGTATTCTTCAATGGAAAATTTCATGCTGCTTCAAATTGGTTTGAGTTTTAAGGGGCTAAGAAGAAGAGAACATTCAGGTTTTTTTCTTTTGTTTCTGGAATCACCCAAAATAGGATCATAATAATAATTAATCTCTGTTATTCAATATGGCAGCTACAACCATAGAAACTACCGAAAAAAGCTGAAAAGTGATTGATTATCTGAAATAAGTTTATATGAAGTTGCAAAAAAAATTTTTTTTTTTTTTTCAACTCAGTATTTGATATAAGTAGTACGAATTCATGCATTATCATAAATACAACCTTAAAAAATGGTTATGATTGATACTAATAGGTACTCATTTCGGAAAAGTTGGCTTGAAAGCAGATTTTTTTTCTGGACAGATAAGTTCCTCTTGAGGTCGGTATGAGAATCATTACTCATAAAATTTTAAAGAACAAACATAACTTTGAAAAAATGATACAATACATGTAGTGGTTTGCTTCCGTTCCACCAGAAAATACCGACTACACCACGAACGCTATGCTGTCCTTCGTCCACAGGGAGAGTCCTGGTCACCGCTTCGCTTGTGTAACCGCTTGGCAACACCTGCCTTGGTAAGGAGGAGATTCATGGAAAGCGGGAAATCACTCTAACACCAAAGTTTTACTTTCAATGTCATGTATTCCACGTACTCACACCACACCAGATCGTGCCAGAAGCTTCGCTGAAAATTACTCGCTAGTCTTCAGCACAATTGAGGGCAGCTGTCGTCCTCGTGGACGACGCGCTCGTCCCATCTGCCTGTCTTACTTCATGCTCCGGTCGTTTTACGTGTTGGTTGCTTCAGTATTATTCAGTAGTACGCAAGTTCTCGTATATCGCGTCCCACAGATCCACTCGTTGCGTCAGATCCAAAGATGGTGGCCCTACAGAAAAACCCATAACTGCGTCCACTCGTCTGTGGTTCGGTTTTCCCCCGAGTGGCTGGGACAGGGGTTTTAAAAATACTAGATGTCTGATAAAACTACGAGACTTAAGTCTATTAGGTCTGGTAAGTTCGAAAAAAGTATATTTGCCTAAGGTCTGGTATGTCTGAATGAAGTAGGTTAGCCTAGGTCTCTTAGGTCTGGTAAGTCTGATACATTTATCAGACTCGTGTCTTGCAAGTCTGTTGAAAAACCGCAACCAAGCCAAGTGCGCTTTTATGAGAATGGAAAACTTGCGGGAAGTTTAAATTGGCTATTTGGGCCAAACCGCGTCAACTCTCTTGAAGAAAACCATAGCGGTTAACCACATAAGAAAACCATATATAAAAACCATAAAGAATCATAAGGTTTTTCTACTCCGTTTTCATGTGGTTTTTTGTCTCAAATCACCATGTGATTTACTATATGGTTTTCACATGCTTTTCTATTAATGAAAACTATTTCTACTTAATTTTCAGTATTTTAGAATCTTAAAAACGCATCAACAATGATTATAAAAATAAAACAAAAGAAAAAAAATTCCTTCAAGGTAAATTGAACATTGACTAACAGATGCTTAGCCAAGTATCTAATCCATTTATTCAAGACTTTTGAAAAAACCATATCGAAAAACCACATAGTAAAACCACGTAAAAACCACATAAAAACATGTGCTTTTACCACTCCATTTTCATGTGGTTTCTTGTCTCAAATCACCATGTGGTTTTTAAGTAAAACCATTTGGTTTTTACAAGCTTTTCTTTTTATAAAAGAAATGATTCCTACTTAAATTTAACCATTTAAAAATCTTAATAACGCATCAACAATGAATATAAAAATAAAAAAAATGAAAAAAAAAGTTTCTAAGGTGGCTTGAACTTTGGCTAACAGATTCTTAGCCAAGTATTTTGTCCATTGGACTAGAGCAGATTTGATTCTAGTTTCCAATTTTGTGTCCTTATAAGGTACAGAAGGCATAGTATTCTATTATTTGTATTTGTACATAACTAGTTCTTTACATATAAACTACAGAAAAATCACGTGAATTTGTATATGCAATAAATGCCTGAGCAGTGAAAAAAGTTATCCACTTAATTTTTAATTAACAAAGTTTTTTCGCACTCCAGCAAGTTTCACTCTAAAAATAAGCGCGACGTTTACATAGCGCAATTTTGATGAAAAGAGGTGAATGTATAATAATTTGACATAATACTTACCCATCAATTAATAACATCAATATCTATAATATCGGCGTTCAACCTAAAGATACGCATAAGCAGAGCAGTGGAGAAGGGTATCCGCCGAGGCTTCGGTGGCGAAGTTGGTTAACGCACCTTCCCGGCAAGAAGGAGGCCATGGTTCGACTCCTGGCCGAAGCGGATAACTTTTTTCACTGCTTTATAATTTTTAATTGACAAAGTTTTTTCGCACTCCAGCGAGTTTCACTCTAAAAATAAGCACGACGTTTACATAGCGCAATTTGGATGGAAAGAGATCAATGTATAATAATTTGACTTTATATAATTAAGTTGTTAGAGTGTTTTAAAATATTTCCATAAGAATGTTTTGACTGGTGAATGGTTCAGGAAGCATTAGACATTATTACAGAGATACTTAGCAGTTGTCGACTCGTAAATGAGAACGACAAAGCTTATTTAACCCTTGTGACAAATTTCCCAATCTTTTTAATAGTCTAATAATAATATCAGTGAAAGCAACTTGCTTCTCTGGTATCTTTCTATTTTCACTGTTTTTTTCTTCTAATTAATTATATGTTTTATCTTGAATGAGGATTATTATACCGTCAGATGGCTATAGTGTGCCCATATAAAATTTCCATACAACTATAAATATACATAATGTTCTATGAAAATCTGATATAGGCCCACTGTCGCCATTTGACGATAAAATAACCATCATTGAAATACACGTATTTGCAGATTTAATACGTTTTTGAAGATAATCAAGGATCATAAGGCACTTCGATGATCAAAAGTTGAGTATAGGAAAAAGTCACATTTCCGGAAACTGGTAATGAGTATTGCAAGCTGTACTTGGCAGTAATATAAATGTTTTTTCTTTGAGGACAGCACATCATTGCAGAAATCAGTACATAATAGCATTGGTGCCATGTTGCTTGCAGTTTTCTCATCTCCTAAGACTGGACATTTGATCTCAACAACATGCTTTGTTTCTTTGAATATTCCCGACCCCTCTGACGAGTTGAGTTACATTGAAATACATAATAATCTAGCCGTCTAATGTGCGTAATCATGTTATAACGGCTAAATATCCTGTCATATTTTTATAATATATTTTTGCTTTGGGTTCGTAATTGATTCCAGAGGCAATACTGCAAAATTTTCACTCTTGCCTTTCAGCACAAAAAGGCCATCAAAAAACAGAGGACAGTAAAAGAGCCCAAGGTTACAACACACTTCCTCTGAAATGTTTAAAGTAGGCTGGCAAGTTTGAGTGCAAGAAAATAATAAATGAAAAATAAATTCTAAACATGTGCTTTTATGGCAACTAAGCATTCCTTTACTAAAAGTTCTAGCCTAGTTACCTATTTATTGAACATAATTAAGTAAAAACTGATGTAAAAAAGCTTACATAATGGTTACCATACTGCCATCTCAATATAAATTTATATTCATGAACTTAACCAGACAATATTAAAATAAACCCAGGCGTACGTTTTCATGTCATATGTTGACAGCGTAGGCAAGCATCCTTAAGAAACAAAAATAGATGTTTTTAAGCGGAATTTGGCCAGACGTTGTCTACATGAGATAAAAAAATATACTTCTCTACCCCTAAACCTAAAGCAGGTAAAGAATTGATTAATTAAATTAGAACTGTCCTAAAGACAATTACAGTCAGAATTAAGAAGTGAAAAATTACTATACACAAGTGACTCAAAATTAGAAGTTACTATTAATATCACACAAAAAAGATGAAGGACGATAAAGAGCAGGCTTTAAAAGTAATGCTAGGCAGATTATTCCTAGATTATCAAAATAGAGTATGTATATCACATTACGAATAATAACTAACTATCATCATTCATTATATAAAATAAAAAATAAGCTTCTAGTAACTAATACTTGATCAGGTTCTCTCTGAAGTAGAAAAATTAGAATTGAGGCTAAAAAGTTTTTAAGATGGTTCAAACATGCTTTTGCAGGGTGTTAAACGGTGGCTTGTGTGCCTCATGGCTTGCATGGAACTAAAACTCGTTATCAAACAAACCATTCGAAGTTTTGCGTGCTCAAGTCTATTATTCAGCTGCACAGTGAGTAGTTACTTAATTAATATAGCACAATTGATCCATTACGTGAATGAAGGGTCATGAAAGTATAAAGAAGGTCAGAAAATAGTTAATGTTGCGTCGCAACACACATAGTGAACGGTTTCGTGTCAGTGTGTGTGTATGTACGGGTAAGTATGTGTGCGCGCCCTGATGAGGTCTAGGAGGTTGGCCCGTGAGTGGGTGTGTGAGTAGTAGTAGTTAGGCGATGATGAGATGAGGTAAGCGATCGAGTGCGTAAAAGCCAAGAAGGAAGTGCAAGGAACGGTGAAGGTTTTTTCAAGCAGGTAAATTTTTGCTCTTTCTGACGACGATCGATCTAATCTCCTTCCACGTTGAAATTTTATATTGCACGATTTAGCTTTTAGGTCATGCCGAGGTAAGGTATTCTTTTAGTCCCAGTTATGTATACTAAGCCTTAAAAACTAACGTACAATGGTGTGAAGAGGCGGCCTTCTCCGCACGTGCTTGAGTCGTTAGTTGTTTAACGCTGCTTCCATTCAAGTTCACTCTGTGTGCTTCTGAGAAGTACAATAAGCACGGAATCAGTTACTAAGTGGCATAACATGCATACGATTGTCAACACCATTCTTTTCACGTGAATTGTGACGTGCTTTCCAGAAGCGAGTCATAAAATAAATAGCGAAGTCCAACGAGTTGAATCAACCTCGCAGTAGTCTCTTCTTGCTATCATCATGAAGTTGTTTGACGTGGTTGCCTGTTAAAGAAAGTAAAATTTCAGAGCATTAATATTCTTAGTCATGTACAGCCCCCTTACTTGTTATTATTATAGATACAGCCTCGCGATACAATATTATCGATCAAAGGTATTCAGAATAACTCGAGACCAGTGTTTTTGAAAATGCGAAACTTGAGATCGAGGAAACTTGGTCACTTTTCCACTCAATCGACGCCATGTTTGTACTTGATTTGACGAAGGTACAACTTTTCATAATTTACTTTTATTTTTCGGTGACGTCGTTGACTAAGTACCACTTTTATCAAGAAAACTTCAACTATTTGATGTAGATCTTGGACTCTTATTTGGCGATTTTGATTTATCATCGTTGTTGATCAGTAATTTTAATACTCGCGCGTTTCCGACATACTTTTGTGGAATGTTTGCCATACGAAGTGCCACTGCAAACTGATCACAGCCCATCGGTGTCAGTTTTTTCCAGTTCCTAAATGCATCGTTCACCATATCGACAATGTTCAACTGTGGTATGCGAACGCCACCTATGATGACGGTATGTTGATTGGTCCACTTAAAGTTACCAGTAGCGTGCAATCGTTGTATAATAAGTGCAGCTTTTTGACGAAACTTTTTCGGTACGCTTTCGATAACCTCGGTAACCTGCCTTTCCTCCTCTTTACGCTTCTCTTCGTCCTCGTCGACGCCGTCTCAAAGGGATTGTTATCTCGTGATACCTTGATGTTCTCTGTGATCGTGTCAGCATGTAGTTTTCTTTCGCTGTCCAATTCCCTAAAAAGCAAATATCGTTGTAAAATTTGTTGGTGATTCTTCCATTTTTCTCGCTCATCGGTATACAGTAAATTCAAGATGTCATTCATTTCTGCATCGAGCTGACTCATTGTTATGCCCAGCGTTCGCACGGACTTTAGACCATGGTTAAGGAATACGCTTCGCAATTGATCTACGCTGTCCTGAGGCAGAAGAATCATTTTTTTTGCTTGCTCCATGTTTGTTACAGCATCGACAACACCATTACAAGGAGCGGACCTAACAAAGCAGGTAAGAAACTTTCTCCCTGTTGTACAATGATTTTTTCCTATGACGACGAATGAATTTTTGCGTTTGCGAGCTTTCTAAGAACGCTGGCGTATCTACATAAGCGTTTTTTGTTTGCTGCAGTGAAAAAAACGTTCCCTTTGATATTGTTCAATGCACACTCGTAAATGTACCTTTATAGCGTCTTATCTGCTTTGCGCAACAGAGCTCTCTGTTATTCGGTGTCAAGATGATAAAGAGCTCTAAAAATGGCGACGTGTTTTTGACCAAACGGGGAACGTTACATTCGTGCCATTACAACGATACAATTGAAACTAGCTTTGCCGTGTCACTTCCTTTCATCTGTTTTTTAGTCACGTATACGTACAGATACTCGTCATCTAGAAAAATACAAGTTTAAGATTGACAATTATCCGGTGTATTTTGCTTGAAATCCAAGAAAAGGTAACTAAATGGTCGGGAAAGTAGCGTCCCAATACGCTTCTTGCAAGAACCAAGGATTTTCCGGACACGCTGGTCTCGAAAGATGTTGTTTTTGCGAGCAATCTCGTAAATTTCTAAAGATGACAATGTATTTCAAGTTTAGCGATACATCGCGTTGACCCTTACCTTGATGACAATGTATTACGAGTTAAGCGATATATCGCGTTGACCCTTACCTTCATAAAATATATTTTGCGTGATGAAAATTACACTTAAATCGTTATGATGACTACCTTTAGTAAATAAGTCGACGATGCCGCTACTACCGGATGATTCACGCATCAAATCGTCAACAATGACCAGTTTTGATCTATGATCGCCCGCCCAATCGCTATTTTGTGGTAATCTCTCGTGAGACTCAATATTACTCCTGAGATCGCGGTAACCAAACTGCCACAAAAAATGACCCGCTCAAATCGAGTATCACTCATACGGTCACTGTGTTGTAAAAACCATTTGATAAACACGGTTTTGCCACAACCTGTGGGTCCACTCAGTATTTTTAAATTCAGATACGAACGGAAGAGTGTGTAAGATATATCTTTGGCGCTCGTAACTGAATTTCATTACATGCGTGTAGCGAAGAATTGAGACGCTGCAACTCTGCACTGCAGCGTCGAAAACGTATTCGCTTTGAGCGCAATTCCGAAATCGGGTCCCCACTGGAGACTTTGAAAACGATTGGTCGTCATTAGAAAAGATAATTATTATTAAATCGAGCTTCCGGCTCCATTCGCTAGGTGGACAACCCTTAAATGTCGCTTTTCTACAAGCATGTGGAAATCAATTCATAGTAATGCCCTTTTCTAATCACGACCAATCGTTCTCAAAGTGCCTAGTGGCGGCACGATTTCAGAATCGCGCTGAAAGCGAATACGTTTTCGATGCTGCAGTGCAGAGTCGCAGCGTCTCAATTCTTCGCTACTACGCATGTGCTGAAATTCAGTTACGAGCACCAAATATATATCTTACACACTCTCCCGTTCGCAAATATTGAGTGATGAGTTCCCACAGTTTAAGTAACTATTTTTTCATCAACAATCACCAGATTAATAAAATACTATACAACATTACCTGACAAACCAACTTAGATTTGTTTGATATCGTGTCAAATTATGATTTTCCTATCAATGGATCAGTAAACGCTAAAAGTGAATCCTCCCAAGAATTTAAATTATTTAGTTCTATTTAAATTATTTTGGAGTAGAGAGCAACAAAATGATAATGGTATTATAAATTATTAATTTTAAATACACATTTATATTTTTTGTAGTGTTAAATGTTAAAAAGCTATCTTTTTGCTGTTAAAACATTTTCTTCTGACTCTTTCATATTAGTAACAGTGTTTTTGCAGGTTTCAGAATGTTAAGTCTTCCAAATTTTATCATTCCGAATTTTTTAGCCTTCCTCTTCAGTCGGCGACCAATTCGTTAGGATTCGTGTTCAGGACTTAAGCACGTGCCGTTAATATTGCTATCCAGCCAGGCAAGACCCATAAAGCGTGAATACCTGCGTCTCGTGATGTGGGTTTACGATCCACTAGGTTTATTAGTACCATACACGCTTAAATCGCAGTCTACAAGTAATCTGGCGTACTGGAAGTGAATAAGACGTATCGTTACAGGACGAAGAGTATGAAAAGGGGCTCGTGTGGATACGAGTTGTCAAGGAGTTAGAGTCATAGCGTATTGTGCAGTGTATTACACCTAATGGGGTCGAGATCGGGGTCACACAACTGCATGTGTTTGGAGACGCTAATTCGTGTGTATTAACGGTGCCAAATGGTCAACAGTCAAGAGCACATTGATTTATTGATGGCTAAATCTCGAGTCACGCCAGACAAAGAGATTTCGCTACCATAACTACAGCTGCAGGCGGCGTTGTTGGCGTCACGATTACGCACTGTGTGATAGACTATTTTGGTCCAATGCGCGTAAAAATAGAGCATAGTAGTGTAAAACGGTTGGGAGTAATTTTTACATGCCTTACTAAGTAAGCAGTATATCTTGAAGTCGCATATAATTTATCAGCGAGCTCGACGACTTTAGCAGTTCCGAAAATGACAGCACGCCGAGGCGATCCCAACGTTATATACATCCATGATGGCACGAACTTTCGTAGGGCACGTACAGAAATTCGGTCGAAGGTGGGTGGGATTAACAAAAACCAAATTAAGAGGTTTGCATTAGCTAATGGCTTGGGATGGTATTTTAATCCAACAGAAGCTCCGCAAATGAAAGACACCTGGGATTGGCTCATAAGGTTGGTAAAAGTAGCGCTTCATACTACTCTTAAGCATCAATGTCTCTTCAAATAAGTTTCGCGCACAGTGCTTGCTGAAGAGGAATGCATAATGAATTTGCAAGCATTGATCCACGTATTGATAAGCCCTAAAGATGTAGAGGCGCTCACGCCTAATAATTTTCTGATAGGATAATTGTCGGGTGCACTTAATCTTTCAGTATACAAAGAATTCCATCCGTGCACGAAAAAATATTGGGAAAGAGCGCGTATTGTGAGTGATTTTTTTTTGGCAGCGTTAGTTGAATGAATATAGGAAAACGCTGCAAGTATCTAAAAAGCGGTAGCAAATGACTGATCTATTAAAATGTAGTGATGTAAAGGCGATTGTAAATTCTCAAATGCCGCGCAACTTATGGCATAGCAGGACCATAATCAAAACGTTTGCGGGCGAAGACGGCGTCGTAAAAGCTGCAAAGGTTTGGTCAGGTAACAAAGAATATGAGTGAGCATTTCATAAGTTAATTTCACTACACCAAAATGTAGTACAAGAAAGCGAAAACGGTGTTTCTTGTATGGTAGGGGTGTTCCTCCTTTCATGTAAAAAAGATAGTATCTATTCTAACTCGTTATCCTGAGATTATAACTAACGTGTGCATTTTACTTTTATTTTGCTGAAACCTCACTGTTACTGGATTCGGGAAAGGATCAGATTACTTACAGCTGTGTATAATGCCAACTGCAGTAATCTATAGTCAAGTGTAGATGATAATTTGGAATAGCTTTTAAACACTTGTGCACACTACATTACTCCAGGTCCCGTTTGCTGGCAGCTACACTTGGCATCATCCACGCTGATCGAATACGCCTTTTTTTTGTCGTAAATAGGATGTGTAATTTCTTAGGAGTTTCAAAACGTATAAATTATTATCAAATCCTTAAAAATAATTTTAGTATTATAAAACTATGGGATAGCCTTGCTAACAAGAAGTATCAAAGTAACGATATTTATTTTATTGTATCCGAAAAAAAATGTTGATGATACATGTATATTTTTAAACGAAACACGAATAAAAGAAATAAAAATAAAATGATAAATTGAGTTAAAAAAAAAAAAAATCTACCATGATGTGGATTTGAACCCTAAAGAGCGAAACGAGCTACGGAGGGGCATAAGCTTTATCCATCTCAGCTATCTAAAGGACAAGTGCATCTTGTTTCGAAGTCACATATATTTACGGATATCCTCTAGAGCTTGTCCTACAGTTCACAGCAAGTTAGGATGTGTAAAATTAATAAACTAGTGGTTAAAGCTGTACTGAAAACCTTAAAAAATAATTAAAGTTGTATATTTGTGAAGAAAATTAATAGATTTGCGAATGTTAAAAGTACGGAAGAATTGAAAAATAATGAGATCAAAAGTCTGTGCATATAATTAATGAGCATTCAGTTCCACGATTTAATCGAATCAAATTAATAAATAACATTGAAGCAAGAGTGAGAGAGCAAGAGTCGCTTAAATATATATAGCATATACTCGGTTGCAGTCAAAAGAGAAAAACTCGTGTCATCGCTTGCTTTGGCTGTGCGCTCAGCTATATAGCTATAGTCGACATTTCCACTCCTCTCCTCGTAGGCACACATTCGGTACACCCCTTTCACATATTTCCAAAATGTGCACCTATATGCTGGTTTTCACGCGAATCCACTCCTCTTCTTGTAGGCGCATACTGTTCGATACGAGTCTCGCACTCTCGAAAAATATGCGCCTTGGTTCGACGGCTGGCCGTGGCGGGTCGCCCTGATCAGTGCCAAACAGTTATCTTACCTCGTAGCATTGGCGTTAGCAATCTCTGTACTTATTTCTGCCTTCGTCTGAAGCATTGGAGATAATTGTAGAGCTCTTTCCTAACATCTCCTGGTGTTGCATCGGAGACGTTGATGTCTAAAGCACTTTTTTTACAGAGTTCAGTGATTTTGGTGATCTTAGATAGAGGGATTGGTTCGTGATGCTTGCCCGTTGGAGACTGTTCCGTTTGCTTAAGTTTATTTTTCCTTCATAGCTGTTAGGTTCTCCCAGCGCAGACTCCCAGAGCATCTTGGAGAAGATTGGTGATTCCTGGTTGAATGCTTAGAGTCGAGAGATTAATATAGGGTCGTCGGTCACCGGAGTTTTTATAAGCCGTGCGCCTATATGCTTGTTTCCATACAAATCCACTCCTCTTCTCGTAGATGCACGCTTTTCGATACGAGTCTCGCACTCTCGAAAAATGTGTACCTTGGTTCGACGGCTAGTCGTAGCGGGTAACCCCGATCAGTGCCAAATAGTTGTCTTACCTCGTAGCATTGGCGTTAGAAATCTCTCTAGGTACTCATCTTTAATGAAGGTTTCCTCTCGGTCAGTGTGGTGCTACAACAGCAGGCCAGAGAATATTACCCTGAGGTATAGAAGCAATCAAGTTTGCTTCAAACTTTAGTCAAGAAAGAGTTTACTTAAGAAGCTCACCTTTAAGGGTTATCGGACGTCGAACTACCTCACCAACAAATATATGAAAACATCATAAATTTGAAAAAAATAGCATTTAGGGCTCACAAAAGTCGTAACTATGCCAAAAGTTACAAGAAGTCAAATTGGAAAGAAAACTTCAAATGCATCTAACGAATACATTTTTAGGCATCAAGAAAATGACGCTAAACATTTATCGAGATTTAAGTAGGATCAAAATCAATAAATAAAGAATTTATTAAACGAAATATTAGCATTTCACTATGCCTCCCATAGTAATCTCTTGAATCTTCCAGATTTTTAAATAGGTAGAATATGTATTTGTATTTTTGTGGCGATAAATAATGTAGAGATTAAGCTCCAGGACTTTGTTACTGTGGTAATAAAGTTGTGAAATAAAAGAAAAAAATTTTTTTAATTTTATATTTTTTATGAGTTTTCAATCTTAATAGCTTTAAAAAATAGCCCTTTTCGTAGATTATACGGGAGAAACTGCAAATTAACGGCCTTGTAGGGCCGACGAATATTTTATGGCATATTTGACCAAATAAACTGTATGGATTCTGAACAAATATGTTTTGAAAAAGAAAGTTTTTTTTCTGAGAAGTGTCAGAAATAGATGTAAAATTTTTAACTGCAAACGTTTCTTATTAGATGTCAACACACTACGGTACTCCATAAGTGTAGACGGGGGGCCACTAGTACAATCTATATTAGGTATTGCAGTATTTGCAGCTTCTTGGATTTGTGTGCGTTTGTGCGCGTATGCTTGTGTGTGTGCGTATGCGTACTCAAAGATGTCTAGCAAAAGGCCAAGGTACTGCTCTAAAATAAGTCAAATTTCAAACAAATATATGATTATAAGCAAACTTAGATAACTACAATATAATTATAACGTGAATAAAAAATTCAATAATGTAACAGAGAATGACTTTCTACTCATTGTTGGTAGTGTCCTTAATAATGTGTGATATTGGTTCAAACGTGACCGTTTGAGCACTGATAAAGAAGATTTATTAAATATAATGATGGTTAACTGATTTCATAAGTATGAAAATTGTGTTTTTATACTGTGTAATATTAGTTATTAAAACGATTTTATTGTATTTATTATAAAAATGTGTACATTACTAGAAATAAAGTTTTTTGTTTAACAAAAAATTTACAAATACTTATATTTATAATAAAGATAAGAAATTTAAAAAATATATATAAATAACCACAACAACCTTTGCATGAAATATATACGTACTGTTCAGCTGTGTACTTACGTATGTATTCAAGTTTATACTAGAAGTTAGATGGTTAGAACTTAGATGACTTAGATCGAGCGATGTACATGCGTGGTCTGAACAAGTAAGGATAAAATCATGCTGTCTGACCAGTACCTGCTCAAATAAGCGTTATAAGCGTGATCAAGACCTGATCAGTAAAAAGGATAGCGTGATCAGCGACCGATCAGATCCCTAATTCATTACCTGCTCGGGCAGCTACATAGCTATAGTCAGCATTTTTACTCCTTTTTTCGTAGGTGCACACTTTTCGATACAACTCTTGCAGTCTCGAAAAATGTGCACCCGGTTCGACAGCTGGCCGCTATAGTCACCCCGATCATTGCCAAAAAGTTGATTCGCATCGTAGCATAAGCATTAGTAATTTTTCTACTTATCTTTGGTTAGTATTAATAAATGTATATTGGAGTCTTAATTGTTTTTCATTAAATAATCAAATAATACATACTTATAACTTATGTATTAGGTAAATACTGTAGAATCTAATGAGAAGAAACTAATGAATAGTATTTTGATTTTTAAAGCAGTATAATCTTATTGAGAAATAAATTTCTACACAAATAAATCATTTTTTATTTCAAGTTGAAATAAAAATTGCAAAAATTTTTCATCCAAACGAACTGCACACCAGTAATTATATCAAAAGGTCATGCAGAAAAACTTTTAAAGTCTTTTAGATACGAGTGTATGACATTTAATAAAAATGATATGTTCATGTTGTTACGGGGTACATGCGATGTGGATAAATGAGGTGGAAACTTTGTCCTCGACCGAGCCTGTGTTGCCCGGATACCCATGGCGCACTTTTTGCAATATGAATGCACGGGTCTCGTTCATCAAGACACCGCAGGGTCCAAGTATCGCAGCGACCTTGGATGTCGTCGCCTCTCGCGACGTCTTTAATACAACAAAAGGGGAAAATTGGACACACAACAAATAAATACACACTCACGAGTGATATTTTTTGTAAAACGGAATATATTCAAAAGTATATGAAAGAAAATACAAAACATAAAAGACACTCGCGGGTGTAGGTGTGTGTGTGATATTGCTCATCGAGCGCGGTTACTCGACATGCTCGTGACGCAAACTCACGAACCGGGCAAACAACGCGGGCTATTCGAGGGCTGCTGCCCTTTACAATTAGCTGCCTGCTGGCAGGTACTTACGGCGATGCGGGGTCACTCCTCGACGATGCCTTAGGTAGGCCGAAACCACTAGCGATAACGGAGCGGATTCAGCGGGTACGTTGAGGCCAGTAGGCATCCCTACCGGCTACGACTGAAGTTTGAGATCGTCGGGTTTGGCCTTGGCTCGACCTTGTGTCCAATGTCGCCTGTTGTCTCAACAGGACCAGGAGTAGGGTCACCATACCAGGCACTGCACCGTGATGTCGTACCAGTTCACCCGTCAAGAGTCGCCAAAATCCACACTTTCAGCGGAAACAGCAAAACGCTTTTCACGTAAACAGAACGAAAACCGAGACACCAAGAATCGCACTGAAAACAAGGTTGCTTCTCGCACGCTTGAGAGCCCAAGGTAATCTTGTTTCTTTTCGGCTTCTTCTTACCTTCCCTTCCTTTTCCTTACCCCTTTCCTACCTAGTCTCTTTTCACACTTTTCCCCCTTTTCCTACGTCCCTACCTGCCCCTACCTGTCGGTGATAGCTTGACGGTCTCTCACCGTCACAGTGTGTATGGTTGAAATTATAGGTAAAAAATAAATTTGATACAACAAATAGGTAATTAGAGCATTAAAGTACAATTTTTTCCGACTCACCGTATTGCTTATTAAGATACTGTCAAATAATAAACGCATGAATGTAAATGCAATAATAAATGCAATAAATGACAAGTATGTAAAACAAGCTTCAGTGAAAACAGTAAAATAGCTACTTGTGGCATTTTTTAAATATTTTACGATTTAATAATTTCAAAAGTATTATTGTTTACCTCTCTAACCGATAAAAACTTCAAGACAATTTCATTACTCTTGAAAACTATACAAACTATATGTTGCCAGTTTTAAAAAACTTTTGTCCTTTATATTTACTTGAACAATTTGTTAAACTAATTTTTCTTTGCAAAACAAATATCAAATAAGTTTCGAGAATCTTCAAAAATCGAAAATAATAAGGGCCGCTTGTGTTTCAAAAGTTTTCAAATCCATGTTGGTTTAAAGGATTTGTTTAAGCAACTTTTTCTGCAAAATAAACTATAAATTTGATGCAAGGAAGTTAAAAAACAATAAAAAATATGTGCTGCTTACGTTTTAAAAATTTTCAAAACCATGTTTGTTCAAATAATTTGTTTAAACAATATTTTTACCAAATAAATATTTAATCATTGTAACGAGAACCTTAAAAGCCATAGAAAATGTGCTGGTTATGTTTGAAGAATTTTTGACTCTACGTTTGTTAAAACAAAGTTCAAACAATTGTTTTTGCAAAATAAATGTAAGTTTCGCGTTCAGTGCCTCAAAAAACCATTAAAAATCCTATCAACTTTTTTTTCTAATTAAAGTATTTATGGAAATTGCATACAACTAGGTTTGGGTACAGTGACAACTTTAGCGCCACCTACACAATATATGCTGTAACTTTGATAAGCGAAGGAAACGGGTTCTACAACTAGAGTTAAAGACGGGTGAAACCATACCAAAAATAGTATATTACGTACCTAGGCCAGAAAGTTAGGTTATTACTGAGGGCGCGATCAATAGTAACCCCACTTTTTGGCCATGGTACGTATAATTTTTGATGTGAAACATCTATTGGCGCGCTTGGGGGTTCGACTGACGCGATGAAGCAAACCGTGCGATGGCATGATCTCTGGTTTAACTCGGCTCGGCTCGGATCGGCTTGGCTTGGCTCTCTGTCTCTTTCTCCACGCGCTTACTGCCACCCCTCCCTCGTTTTTAACGTGTTCTACCCGTATATATAGCTATGTGGAAGAGTATTTATTAAGTAAATATCATATGTGTACTGTACATATAGCATACACATATGTATACACATATATTGTTTATTGTACATGTGTAAAAAAATTTTCAAACTTTACGGACTTTGGGAATCGAACCCAAATCGTGTAGAATGGTAGTCAGGGACCTTATTGATTGTGCTACGCAGCATGCTGATCTAATCTCTGTTCTTATTACTTATGGATTCCAACCGAGAAACTTCTGCATTAGAAAATTAAACTATAAAAAGGCGTTTTTTACATATTATATTTTTTTTACATATTATACNTTTGATTGGTATATTAATATCAAAATTATGTAAAATTGTGTTTTAAAGATCGTTTTGCTTTTATCTCTTAACGGTTTGATATACAGAAAAAATAAAAATACCAGCGTGTAGGGCAAAAAATTTTCTATCAATAAGCACTTCTAATTTTGTTTCGACTAGCGCAAAATGTTTAGAAAAAAATGAAAAAGGCATTTTGGCAGTACCTGTAAAAGTACCTTCTAAAGTTAGATGAGTCTAATTAGTCAATATTGACTAGTTATAAGTGAAAAGTCGATTACTTATTGGGATAAGTAAACGACATTTCACTGATTCGCAGTAAAATTTTACTGATTAAACTTTAGAGAGTAAGTGAGACAGAGAGAGCCATTGATCGTCTGCTGTCAGGCTTGTTCTCTCTCTCTCTTTTTCTATTGTACTAATGCAGGTAGGCCTTTTTCATATCTTTTTTTAATATTTTGCGCATGTAGAAAATGATGAATTAATATTAGAATTGGTATCATTATTTCATCCTTTAAAAAAATTTTTTTATCTGTGAACAGGATTATTTTAAAATATTATTATTTGACCATAATGCAAAGTTTTCCCGAGGTCTTCTAATTCTGTTTATTCAAACTCCATTTTAACCCATCTTTAATAAAGAGCCAACGAAATTCGCGCACGGGCGCAACTACGCACAGTAAACAGGTATCCAAAAAGAGAAAGAGAGACAGAGAAGGCAATGCACCTGATTGTTTGTTAAACTAATGTATGTACCTATGTGTAGGTAGATAGTATAGATATACTCTATGTCGTGTATTATTGTTCTTTCTTGTTCTCGTTGTTTGTATGTTAATGAACAAAAAAAAAATACAAACACAATTTGCTTTTTCCTAATTTATAACATTCACTAATAAAAATACATATTTATAAATAAATATATTCTTTTTAATATAAATATATGAAATGAAGATTTTTTAAAGCCAAAAAAATTAATACACTTCCTATCTCGCACGTTTTTAAGAGGCAGGTGTGCGCTCGGTAAAAAAAATAGGATTCGTCACATACGCGACATTGCTCCATGGCTGCCTTACGTCTTTTAGGCCTTGTTTCGCAGGTCCCATGGGCCGCAAAATAGCCCTGAAGGGAACGGCACTTATCTGACAAAAATTGCTATTTTTATCATAGACAATAAAATACTACCGAGTTTAATAACATATTCTTTGATGTTTCACATCCGTCGTGTGTCCCGAGATCCACATCTGTTTTTTTTTCCTTACACCTCTGCCGAAAGTTCGACACAAAAATTCATATGATTTGTACTTTTCGTTACACTCATAATAATGATTCTTGTAACTTATACCTCTGCACTATATGCAGCGGTCATATTCCTGTGACAGTCGATCATTTTATTTAGAAGTCAACTCGTTATACTTTCTGAATATACCTCTGCAGTGTATGCAACGGCCACGCTCCTGTGACAGTCGATCATTTCATTTAGCAGTCAATTTATGCTGATTATTTTTATTTATTAATGGAAACACAAAGAAAAAATAACTATAGCTGAAAGTATCGATGACCTCGCGCTGTCAAAGAAATAGTGTCTGATCAGGCAATTCAATATATATTTCATTAAAGCATATTTCACTAAAGCATAACGGTCATGCGATGTCACTAGCCTATTCAATACACAAATATAAAAATAATGTTTAAGAAATGAAATAGTTTACTACTATATCATTGTGATATGACGTGTATTATTTAGATACGTTTTACATAAACAAAATTATAATAATTTGTTAACAAATAGTTATTTTGCTTATGTTACTTAAATATATCCAATGGCTCCCTGTATTGCATAAACTGTAAAGGTTATACGTCCGTTAGCCATATATGTATATAATATAACGTCTGCTGCTGTTGCTGCTGCTCTTTCCGCAGTTCTGCTGCTACTGCTCCTCGTCACATAATATATAACTGAGTACACCTACACACTTGCTTTTGCGCACATAAGGCAGGACTGATATGAGGCTTTTTCTAGCTCAAAATCGGGTTAGATGCAACGAACTTTTGGCGCAGGTGTGAGAAAAAAAATTTTTCGGAGAAAGCGGAAATTTTGACACATTTTTTTGCGTTTTGTCACACTGTACTGTCCCTTTTCTTCCATATTTTTTGCCTCTTTACTTTGCTCATTTACAGCACTAATTGATCTAAAGAGGTTATTAAGGAGATGCAAGTTTACATACTCCGTATTGTCGTTTATCGTAAAACTTTTGAAAATTTTACACTTTTTTATCTTCTTAGTTACCTGTAGATGTATACAAACATTATTCCTTACTTATTGTAAGAACATAAATATGCAGCCATTATTACCATATTATGTATCAGATTGCAGGATTTTTTCTACGTCCTCCGAGCCAATACATATATTTTTCCACTTCGAGCACCGTAGTATTTCCTGTGCTGTCAATTACAAGTTGCAGGAAAAAATAAGTAAGTCAAATAGACAGTTTTCTGGTATTTCTACTGAAAATTCCTTTAAAAGTTTTAAATTTTTATTCTGCTCTACGCAGTTTTGTTCTAAACTACGTTTGGTTATATTTTTGCCATCTGTTTTATTTTCGATCTTACCACCTTCATCCGTAGAATCGCTCATTATCCCTTTTATTCTATTTGTATTTCCCGATGGGTTTTTATTTATTTGTGGTAACCTCAGGGGCGGCGAAACTGCTATGGTCGGTGTTGTGCAACCACAGCTGAACTTTGAGAAGGTATGGAACTCCATACTAAAAAATTATACTAATTATACTTTAATCGAAATGAATTTGAAAAGTTAAATTATGAATTTTTTATCACAACATTTCTTCATTTACTTTTAATGTACATCATATATAGTATACATTTGCATTTACATAATTCTGTATTTGTTACCTTAAAAATTTCTTTATTTATATAATGGAAATGAATTAATTTAATAACAACATTTATTTCAACGATTTGTAAGACTCTCAGCTCCCATTGGCTGCAGCTAATCTGCACTCTGGGCACGGTCATATAAAGTTTAATATACTTAAAAACAGAAGACTCAGGAAAAATTTGAATTTTGACAGACAAATTTGCAATCAGGCGCATGCGCATGCTCTGTCTCTCTCTCTCCTTTCGACTCTCTCGAGTTCGAGTTTATCAAATATAGCGATGGCGTATTCAAGGGTACAGTATAGGTACACATTCACTGCATATACATTGACTAACCTTACCTCTCACAGTTACTTTGTATAGCTATGTGTGTATCATTTTCATTTTTTGATAATATTACTATACGTAAATAAGTGGTTAGTGTGTAAGTAAAGAGAAAAAAAGAGTATAAAGTATAAAGAGAAAGAGAGATGGATAAGTGGCTTGTGAGAGAGAAGAAAGATCCAATAAAACGTTTGACTACCGAACCATCAAATATACCTGATGCAGTGCTTGCTGTTGAAGTAGGATCACAATCTTTGGAACCGTCTGGTAGTTTGGTTACAGCTATGCAGACGATTCAAAAACCAGTAATTTATGTAAGTTCCTTGATGATATGACTTTTTTTAACAGATATGGTCTTTATTTAAAAGACAATTGGAATATTCATAATTTTTAATAAGTAGAATACTTTTTTTAGCAAAACCAAAGAGTCTAATGATTATTTTTGATTGGTATATTAATATCAAAATTATGTAAAATTGTGTTTTAAAGATCGTTTTGCTTTTATCTCTTAACGGTTTGATATACAGAAAAAATAAAAATACCAGCGTGTAGGGCAAAAAATTTTCTAACAATAAGTACTTCTAATTTTGTTTCAACTAGCACAAAATGTTTAGAAAAAAATGAAAAAGGCATTTTGGCAGTACCTGTAAAAGTAAGNATTCCTTATTTTCAGAAAAAAATTCTTATTTACTACTTATTTATAAAACTAATACAGTTGCAATATTCCGGACGCGTTCGAAAATTACCGTTTGTCGGTAATTTTCAAATGCACCGTTTCTGTTTGACTGCTCCAAAAAATATATTTACTTGTGATAAAATTAGGTTATTAAAGTAACCTCGTGAGGGCCTCCAATGCATCCGATGATGTGCCTCTTGAGGCACTACTAAGGCAGCCTAGCGAGGCCCTGTTGGACTATTGAGGTAGCCCCTTTAGATTTCTGATCGGGATATGGTTTATTCACTGTATATACATAGACTAGCTTTGCCTCTTATACTTACTTTGTATATATATATATGTGTATCATTTTCATCTTTTAATAGTATTAGTATACGAACATAAGTGTGGTTAGTCTGTAAGTAGAGAGAAAAAAAAAGTATAAAGTATAAATAGAAAGAGAGATGGATAAGTGGCTTGTGAGAGAGAAGAAAGATCCAACAGCAGCGCAAGAGCGTTTGACTACTGAACCATTTAATATTCGCTTTGAGTGCGATTCCGAAATCGCGTCCCCACTGGGCACTTTGCAAACAATTGGTCGTCATTAGAAAAGGACAGTGCTATGCATTAATTTCCAGATGCTTGTAGAAAAGCGATATTTAAGGTTTGGCCACCTGGTGAATGGAGCCGTAGGCTCAATTTCATAATAATTACCTTTTGTAATGACGACCAATCGTTCTCAAAGTCTCCAGTGGGGGCGCGATTTCAGAATTGCGCTCAAAGCAAATACCTGATGCAGTGCTTGCTGTTGAAGTAGGATCGCAATCTTCGTAACCGTGCGGTAGTTTAGTTACAGATGCAGACGATTCAAAAATCAGTAATTTATGTAAGCTCCTTAATAATATGACTTTTTTTTAACAGATGTGGTCTTTATTTGGAAAACAATTGTAATATTTATCATTTTTAATAAGTAGAATACTTTTTTTAGCAAAACCAAAGAGTCTAAAATCTTGGAAAAATAGATGTCATTGGGTTATTTATCATGAAACGCAAAACGGAATTATCTGCGTTCTGTCTACACTAAAGTTATTAAAAAAAAACTACCACTGCCTACTGATAAATCCATCAACGTTTCTAAAAGGCTTTTGTTGGCGATGAGTTTTGCACATATAAGAATGCTATCTTCTTATTTTCATCTCACGAAAAAGAAGCCCTCCTTTTGTTTAAAAACGGTTTTAATACGTATTTAAACACTAAGCTAGAGATAAAGCCAAAATTTTCTAATTTCACAAAGTTGATAAAACTTTTAATGACAGTGCCAGCATTATCGTGCACAAACAAACGCTCTTTTTCTGCTCTAAAACATTTGAAATCATACCTGTAATTAACGATGTTACAAAAAAGACTGAAAAATTTAAGTATTCTCAATAAACATAAAGAAATTTTAGAGGATCTCAGTATTGGAGTATTACTAAATAAGATTATTGCTAAAAATAATATTAGATGTCAAACGTTTGCTATAATGAAATAAAGTTCATTTCACAAATTAAAGCCATTAATTTTTAATCACAAAATTGTAGGACAAACTATCTTTGAAAATTTATTTCACTCATCAATTTTATTTTACAAATTAAAAAAAAGACTCTGGGTCATGAATAAAAATTATGCTATTTTGAACTGAGGGGGGGGTGTCAAGCAGCCTCCATACCTGAAAATAATGTAACTTGCCACCCCTGAGTAATCTGTGCAAAGTATCTTCTTCGTTAAAGTAGTCGTCTCTATTTTTTGTTTAATGCAGTGCCTTTTCCTGAACTTTCTTTTATTTCTGTATACCGTCATAATTAATTTATTTGTCCTTCACTAACACTCTTACCAGATGGCCTGCCTTGTGCCCTTTTCTTCGGCGTCGCCCGTCAGTCAGCTTTCCTCTGTTGACGCTTCCACTAATCAAGGTAGTGAGTGAGACGGAGCAACGTGTTCTGTGATATGATAATGACGAATTGGAATTCGGAATTTTGATAGAGCAAAACATAAATGATATATATATAACTGACTGCAAGATTTATTACTTTACCAACAAAAGACTATGATTATATCATGCAGTGCTTGGCCGCTTACAAAAAAAGAAACGCTCGATATTTAAGTGAAGTTTGGAAACAGACAATAACTACCTGCGCTCGACACTATTTCAACCTTTCTAGGAAATTTACGCTTTCACTGACGACGAGGCCCTTCGAATGCTGACATTGATGTTCCTGGCAATGGTCGATCCAATGCTCATGCCAGGGCACCGCCGACGATGATGAGGTTGATTGTTACGTCGTTTTAAAATCAAGAAGCACAGGTCTGGTATGTTAAGGCCGGCTTGTCGAAAATCTACTATGCTGTCTGCCACGCGAGCCTTGTTGTGCGCTCCATCAGTTAGCTTGGCTCCCTCAACTATTGTCTAAGCTAGCTCTAGCTCTACTAAACTCTACGATCGATACGCTTTCCACCTCACGCGCTCTTCGAAGCGCCCAAAACGCTACACACACACTACGCATAGGCTCTACAAGCTAGCCCCGCTACAACAGTATCTCTTTCAGACGTTCGCAACACACATTCCAATCATTCCGCGACACAACGAAGATACCACACAAACACACACACACGAACATTCCGCCCACCTCGTTGCGGCCAAGCAACGATAAAATTATTAGTTAAAAAAAATACAAATTGACATGATGGGTAACAATATATCTTGAAGTAAATCAACACCAGTTTTTAACAGCTTGTAAAGTACAAAAATATAAAACAATTGAAACAAATTAAAAACTAATTAAATAATCAGATCCATGTGGATCTTTACATTTTAAATAATTCTATAACGCAAACGCTCTCAAATTTCGCTCCTACTACGTTTTACATAAAAATTCAACTTGACATTACGCCACCTTTACGCAACCTATATTTAAAAAAATGCCATCAGTATGACCAACTGCCGCCCACCAAGAGAAACCTTATTGGAAAGTTACGCCTTCACCTGTACAAATTTAGCTTTAACATCCTGATCGATAGGTAACTTTACTAACTTAACTACCGAACGTTTGAACTCTGAACCAGCTGTCTTGACCATGACTAAACCATCTCGACCAGAAAGAGCCTCAACTACTCGTCCCAAGAGCCATCGACCAGCAGGCAGCAATTCGTCGCAAAAAACTACCACATCACCTATTTTGAAACTATCACTCTGCTTTAGCCACTTATTACATTGCTGAAGATGATGAATGACTTCCCTCTGCCAGCGTACCCAGAATTAAGTACGCATTTAAACAACCAAATTCCAGCGATGATAGAGATTCAGACGATCACCAACATCTTTACAAGGCTCCAAGCTAGAAACAGGAGCAGAGCCAATCAAAAAATGGCCAGAAGTAAGAGCGATACAATCATCACCTACTTAACTCATTGGACACATAGGACAGGAATTCAGGCAAGCCTCAATTTGAGCAGTTATGGTTGCAAGCTGTTCATACGTCAAAGTGCTCTGACCAACAACACGCCAAAGATGGAACTTAAAACTTCGAATAGCCGCCTCCTGGACCCCTCTAAAATGAGGCGCTCTGGGGGGGATCAACTGCCATTTAATGCCTTGCTTCGACAAATCAGACAATATAATTTTCATGTCCCAAGAGCTTTTACGAAACCGTGCGGCTATCTCCTTGGCGGTACTTCAGAAATTTGTGCCGTTGTCCGAGTGAACTCGCGAACAAACAGCCCATCGGGAGGTAAATCAGTAGAATGCCGCTAAAAAGGCCTCAGCAGTCAAATCAGACACAACTATAATATACACAGCCTTAATTACCATACAAACAAAAATCGCGACGTATCCCTTCACTAACCTAGCTCCATGACCCTTGGAGAACCTTACGGAAAATGGACCCGCAAAATCTACTCCCGTAACGGCAAAAGGTCAAATAGCCTGCAACCTGAACGCCGGTAATGGTGCCATCTTTTGCTTCACAGATCAAGCAGCCCAACGGACACAAGTCTTACAACGACGATAAACATCCTGAATTAATCTAAGTTCACCTATAATCCAACAAAATCGATTTAGATAACTTCTCATCGGAGAAACACCGCCATGCATAGCAACGAGATGACAATGCTCTACCATTCTACGAATAAGCGGCTCCTTACTGGGCAAAATAACTGGGTACTTCTCCTCGAAGGACAAGGGAGCATTATTAAGCCGTCCACTTACTCTTAGTCAACCATCCTCGTCCAGGAAGGGTGACAGACGCAACAAGCATGAACCTAAGTGCAGAGCGCGCTCCTCCAATAAACAGTTGACTTCTCAAATGAAATGATGCCGCTGAACCATCCGAACAAATGCAATTCACGCCGCCCGCCAAGCCAGAGCTCCCATTGAAAGAAGACTGTCAGCCTGATTGAAACTGACACAAAATTTCCACCGAAATAACAATGCAACAAGCCTAAGTAAAGCCGAATAACTAGAAAATTGCCTCAGGACTTCCATCAACTCATTTTTCTGCATCTCAATGGAGTCACTAACGACTTCCAAAGCTGCTAGGGCAGCGGCTTCCTGCAATTCCCAAACTGGCTCAGCACTCGTACGATGAAGTATGCCATTCCGAAGCAACGACGGACCACACCACTGCAGCTCAGAGAAAGCCAGTTGAAATGGAGTGACGGCTCACGTGACAAGATCAGCTGCATTTTCAGCTGATGGTACATGATTTCAAGGTACTGACGGAAAACAAGTCAGTATCTCACTAACTCTATTAGCAACAAATACATGCTAACGCGATGGGTGACCCTTGAGCCAATCTAACACCACTCGTGAATCAGACCAAAACTGGATAGTCAACGGTTTAAGCTCTAAGTGCGCAATAATGAATGTGACCAATCGAACTACAAGAACGGCTCCACAGAGCTCTAGTCGTGGAAGAGACTGGGTCTTGACCGAAACAACCCTAGACCTAGCCATCAGCAAGGTTGACTGGCCATTAGTGTTCACACAATAGACTGCAGCACAGTATGCTCTTTGAGAAGAATCACAAAAGCCATGCAAACTCCAAGCTTCCGAGCAAGACACACTCACGGGACGGGTATTCCTGATTTCTTTCAAACTCACTAATAAAGTGCGAAAATTCAACCAGTGCGATCTAAGATCATCAGGAAGCTCTTCGTCCCAATTCAATTTTGACAATCAAAGGTCCTGCATCAATATTTTTGGCACTACGATGACAGGTGCCAAAAATCCCAAAGGATCAAACAAGCGAGCTGTTTCCGATTAAACCAGTCGTTTTGTTACATGCATCGACGGAGCAGGAAGCTCCAGTACAAAAAAAAACTCGTCTTTTCGAGGATGCCACTGTAAACCTAACGTCGATACGATCTCATCCTGCTCAACCAAAACCTCATTACTATACACGTTATTAATGCCCTTAAGTAACTCTTGAGCATTTGAAGCCCACTTGCTTAACTCCATCCCAGCACTAGCTAACAACCTTACTAACTCGTCGCGACGATGACCAGCCATCTCCAGTGTATCAGCTCCAGAAAAAATGGCATCGACATAAACCTGTGAGCGAAGAATGGCAGCCACCTCAGAATACAACTTGACACCTTCCTCAGCTAGCTGAAGTAAAGTGCGAATTGCCAAAAACGGGACAGGAGCCGTGCTGTAAGCAACAGTCAGTAACTGAAAATCCTGTACTGGCTAGAAAGCACTCGAACGCCAAAGAATGTGCTGCCAGCTACGGTCCTTAGTATGCCAAAACATCTTTACAATGTCTGTCGTAAACATGCACCTGTAAAAACGCCAACGAGTTATCAATGCTGAGATGTCAACTTGCAATTTCGGTCTAGAATGCAGAAGGCTGTTAAGAGCCTGACGATTTGTGCATTTCTGCGAGGCATTAAAAACTACTCTCATTTTGCGAGGGGTATCATTACGAAATACGGCATGATGAGGCAGATAACATGACGCTAACTTAATTTCAGCTTGGGGCGTCACTTTCATGTGACCCAATTCCTGATAATCAGTCATAAATCGATTGTAGGCTACTTTAAGTTCATTAGATTTTGATAGACGTTTTTGTAATGAAACAACCAAGTCAACGAAATCTCTTTACAATTTGACAGAGGTTCCCGAGAGCAAAAGAGCAGACGATCGACAAAATGACCTGAACTATCACGATAAGTAGTCCTCTTAAAATACTCCTCACAATACTCATCCTCTACTGACAAAATAAGTCTACGAGGAACCTCCTCTATTTCCCAAAACTTGGAAAGAAGCCCCTTTAAACTGTCGACCACTCCAATATGATGAGCCCTAACTGCCACTGCCTTCCCCTTTTGAGCCGAGACAGAACCAGTCAGTATCCATCTTAATACAGTAAGCTGAGCCACTGGTGCCCCAGGAGAACCTCGTCTAAGACCTTCACGAACAAGTTTAGCACAAACGTCAACACCGAGAATGGCATCAATACGACCAGGTACTAAATTTCTCTCGTCAGCCAAATAGAGACCTGAGAAATATCGAGAATCCGAAACTTCGACTACATGAGAAGGAAGCGCTCGAGACAACTCGCCGAGAACAATAAACTGATTCTCAAGAACAAAGTCTTTATCGAATTTCGAAGCTAAACGAGCCGTGACTTCACAAGAAGCATGAGTACAAACTGACGACCCAACTCCCGATATAGCAATCGATACCTTGCGGTGAGGCAACAGCAAACAAGACGCAATGCGCTCAGATAGAAAAGAACGCCCTGCGGCAGGATCAGTCAGCGCTCGAATCGTTCTCGACTCACCAGCTCGATTCCGATTCATAACGCTCGCTAAGGCCAGAAGAACTCGACTACCGATGAACACTACAAAGGCGAGAGCTCATCCTTCTGAAGTAGCCTGGCTATCAGCATCAGACGCAATCACCTGAGCCTGGTGTGCGGCTGACTCTGAAGCGATCTGCTTTGATCCTGCTGCATACGGAGAAGCGAGTGATGGCGCTTACGGCCGAACTGACAACTGCGCTTCGATGAGCAGTACGGTGATCCTTACCTAGACAATTTAAACAGAGCTGTTCCTTCTTACAAAGTTTAAAATGCAATGCTGTATGTAATTCTCTAAACTTTTTACACAAATACAAATCATGTTTATTTTGGCAAAATACACACGACAAATTTGAAGCATCCTGTGCTACATTGGCGACAATGGCTCGATTTTATATTTTACTCATATTATATGGCTTTACATTTGATTGATTTCGCGCGCACGAATCTCACTCTGCGAATTTAACTGAGTTTGATTCATTGATCTGATTCGGCGCTCCAAAAACGATACCACATCTTTATATTGAGAAAATTCGTCCTTATTCTTTTGAGACACGTTCCACGACTCTTTCGTACTCATATTAAGTTTACGAACTATACAATGAACAATAAAATGATTGCATTGTTCGATTAGCCAATCTAAATCAATAAGTGCTTGCATAGTTTTCTTAGCCCGATCAACGACTACCGAAAGATCTTCAACGTTTCGCGCCCTTACCACAGGTAACTGAATCAAAATTTCCAAATGCGTAGCAAGACGCAGACGCCGATTATCGTACCATCTCAACAAGCGCTCCCACGCGATCTCATAATTGGCTTCAACGACGGCTAAGCCTTTCAATTTTTGCGCAGCTGCTCCTTGCACCGAATTTAGCAAGTGCTGCAATTTTGCCACGCCCAAGAGACGCATCTGCGACTCCATCACAGCCTCGAATCGCTGCTTGAAGCTCTCCCAGTCCTCCTGTCGACCGGAGAACGTGGGTAGCGAAAGCGTTGGTAGAGAAGAACTGAACCCATCACATGGGGGATTTTTTTGCTGCTTAGTCGTTGGATCCAAAGGTTCAACTTTTAATTCCCAAATTTTAACAATCAACTGCGCTCGAGGATCGGAATACGCATTTTTCGTACGAAAGTAAGCATCTCGAGCAAAATAATCATGTTGACCAAGTTCTGATTCGTATTCCAACAAAGCATAATGCTCGACAATAAATGTTAACCAATACTGCTCTAGTAACTGAGCGCACGATTCAAGATGATCCATCGTTTGTTTTGAAGGACCGGCTTTCTCAAATGTATTTTGTGAAAAATAAATTATCATGTTAGCGCGTTTTGCTTGCTTAGTCATATCTTTTCCATCCATTGTGATGCCTTTTAATGCCTTACGAGTATAAGTAATAGTAACAATGATAAATCAATACGCTTGATAAACGACACTTAACCAGCGAAGATACAACGAAAATGTTTTACGAATATGAGCAGTAGTAACAAAGACAAATAAATACGCTCGATAAACGGTACTTACGTAGCAAAGATAAAACAAAATAATCAAAGACGAAATAAAAAATAATAACAAAAGTATCATAAGCTTCTGTTAAGCCAGTAGTTGTACTTAGCTTTCAAAATTCCTAAAGGCACTTGTTGATTCATGACCTCTCGACTTCTGTTGCTCGTCGAGGAACCCTTTCTACACAAAACGTCAACACGCTGTGTCGACGGCTGCGGCTGCTTGTTTTGTTATGGTCTTAAACTGTGTGCTAAGGCCCGGGGAATCTATGCTTCTCTCACCAACAACGACCATACCAAAGGTTAAGGCACAAAATGACGCGCATCAACGAATACCTGCGATAACGATGCTCGTTTCAGTTATGGCTCAATCCTGAAATTTATTTTCTTTCTCCTCCACCATCAACCACGCTCTGCTACCAAAATGTTGACGCCTTCACTAATCAAAGTAGATAGATAGATAGAATACTTTATTGAGACCACGGGGTGCAACTCCAAACTGGACCTGTTTAAATTTGTACAAAGAATTACAAGTTGACGTGTAATGTAAAAATGATGACAAATTAATAGATATTACACTGTAGATTAATAATAACAAAATTAAGCGTAAAACATGTTGGCGTGCGTATTTGTTAACAAAGTACATAAGTATAATCGAAATCAAAAATGTGAGTATAACAATAGTAGTTTACAAGATGGTTATCAAGTTAAGGTTGTCTAAGAGTAAAGAAAGTAAAGTAGACTTAAGGCTGTAAGAACAAAACAAATGATAGCCGGAAAGAAAAAATAAATGTACATAAAGACTTGCTATTAAAATATTGAGTAGTTATCGCAGGTCATTACAAATCTAGTATGCTAGGAATGCTTTGGCAACGTATTTGACATGAGATCGGTGGTTAAATTACATATAAGCCAGCTAAGAGCAGGTGAAGTAATAATGATATGGAAGGCTGATATCATGAATGACTAGTTGCTAGGATGGGCTAGGAGGGGTCTGTAAGAAGGGCACTTAGGACAGCGTCATGCAGCAGCGGGTTTAGCTCCAGTGTTGCGTCAGCGGCAACCCTTAGTCTCCACAGACGGACTTCTTCGCGTGTTAGTGCTTCCCTCATGAGTAACTTGAGTAACTTGAGTTGGTGGCAAAAAGTGACCGATAGCGGAATTTGATGATCCGCATATGAATTTATGAATTTGGAGGCAACTAGATGAAAGGAGTTGTCAAGAGCCCGAGTGCAAGGCACTGGTAGGAGCAGTGGTGCGGGTAGCCGCCGAGGCGTAACACGCCTAGATGCGGCGTCGTTGTACAGGTGAAAGAGATTGAACATTTAAGAGGGCTGGCTGGAGGTGATGACTGCAAGGGCAAGATTCGCAACATGCAGAAGTCGCCTGTGCTCAACAGAGAGCCACCCAAGAGCAAGACAGTAGGACGTGACGGGAGATCTCCAAGGAATGTAGCCATGAACGAAACGAATGTACGCGTTTAACAGTCGATGGAGTTTAAGATTTTGTTTATTCGTGAGATCATGGTAGACGTCGCAGGCGTAGTCGAAATGCGGGGAGATTAAAGTCTCAACGAGGCGCTTCTTGAGTGAGCGGGAGAGGGCATGTTTGTGAAAACGCAGTGTGTAGAGGGCTCTATGGGCACGACTTGATACTTGATTGACATGATGGTCCCAGTTTAAATTTGAGGATATTTGGCACCCTAGATCGGTAATGTGGTTCGAGTAGCTTACTGTCGCATTTTCAATAACAACGCGTGGGAGGAGCGACGTACTTAGGTTGGAAATGTTGGGTTGGCTACCGAAGATGACAAGTCTGGTTTTGTTGGGATTTAGTCGAATGTGATTGTCATGAGCCCAGCTACTCACCCGCAGTGCATCTTCCTTCAGCATTTCTGTACACTGCGGAAGCTCAGAAGGGAGACAATGCAGGAAGATGCGAGTGTCGTCCGCATAGATGCCGTGCTTAGAGTGAGCGAGTACTTGTGGAAGATCGTTGATAAAAATGGTAAAGAGTAATGGCCCGAGAACACTCCCCTGCGGGACACCAGCAAAGGTGGTGATCGGGGTTGATGGCGGGCCCGTTTCACTTTTGACCATTTAGAGCGGCCAGCTAGGTAGCTCGCGAACCATTCGACGACGCGAGTTGAGCAGTTTAAGGCTCATAGTCTACGTAGGATTTGTTTATGAGGGACGGTGTCGAAGGCTTTCGAGAAGTAAAAGTAAATCGTCGGAGTTACCATTCGTCGGTGAATAGCGAGTCTGACTTGTTCAGTGAATCCTAGAAGAGCAGTTTGAGTAGAATGTAAAGGCTTGAATCTGGACTGATGCGGGTCCAGCAGCTTTCGAGATAGAAGATAAGTGCTGAGTTGTTCATGAATTATACGCTCAAAGAGTTTGGATAATACCGGGAGAAGTGCTATGGGACGCGTATCTGATGGTGTTTTTGGGGGGTGGGATTTGGAGAGTGGCAGAATTAGAGATAACTTCCAGTCGTCCCGAAAAAGAGCCTGCTCAATTGAATTGTTAAAGATTTCGATTAAATGAGAGCAAATGGCGGGGTAGGCGAACTTTAGCATGTCAGTAGGAATTTGGTCGGGGCCCGCCGAATTTTTAGACATTTTGTTGAGAGCCCAATCGATATCTCCGCAAGTTATAGGTGCGAATTCGAACATGCAGGGCAGGTCACCACGAAGTGGGCAAAGAGTAATTTCCGCGGTATCGGTGCAATGTAGAGGTGGAGAGGCACGAGAAACAGTAGCATAATGGTCGTTGAGCGTTTGTGGTGAAAAGTACTTTAGTGGAGAGGCAGAGGATTTGGCTGAGAGGCCAATGTTTCTGAGGTGACACCAAACAGTCTTAGGGTCTGAGGATGAGCTGAGCAAAGTCGAGTAATATCAATTTTTCGCTACGTCTATGCTGTTTCTTACCCGTGAGCGTAAAGCGGTGAACGACAGACAATCAGACGGTAAGCCTGTCGCTCTGGCCCCTCGGTAAGCTGCTGCTTTGGCTGACATGAGTGCGCGAATGTGCATGGATAGCCATGGTTTGGATCTGGGGCGAATTACACGTTGTCTGCAGGGGGGTAGTGAGTGAGACGGAGCAACGTGTTCTGTGGTATGATAATGAAGGATTGAAATTCGGAATTTTGATAGAGCAAAACATAAATGATATATATATAACTGACTGCAAGATTTATTACTTTACCAACAAAAGACTATGATTATATCATGCAGTGCTTGGCCGCTTACAAAAAAAGAAACGCTCGATATTTAAGTGAAGTTTGAAAACAGACAATATTTACTTGCGCTCGACACTATTTCAACCTTACTAGGAAATTGACGCTTTCGCCATCGACAAAGCCCTTCGAATGCTGACGTTAATGTTCCTGGCATTAGTCGATCCAATGCTCACGCCAGGGCACCACCAACGGCGATGAGGTTGATTGTTACGTCGTTTTAAAATCAAGAAGCACAGGTCTGGTATGTTGAGGGCGGCTTGTCGACAATCTTCTCTGCTGTCTGCCACGGGAGCCTTGTTGTGCGCTCCATCAGTTAGCTTGGCTCCCTCAACTATTGTCTGAGCTAGCTCTAGCTCTAGCTCTACTAAACTCTGCGGTCGATACGCTTTCCACCTCACAAGCGCCCAAAACGCTATACACACACTCTTACGCATAGGCTCTACAAGCTAGCCCCGCAACAACAGTATCTCTTTCACACGTACACAACACACATTCCTGCTCAACATACCTGTGTCTACACTAACCTTGTCTAGGATCTCTATAGGGTCAAGGATTTCCACTCTCTTCTCGATCAACTCTGCAACCAGACCTACCTGTGCTCGCTGGTGACCCCAGCGCTTATCACTTTTCGCATTTACTTCTATATCTGTACCTACCATTTTTTGAAGTAAAGCTTCTCATGTAGGGCCTTTACTTGACCGAACGAGGGGAAAGCGTCACACTTTTCCTTTCCCCTTTCGTTCCTGTTCGTCCCCCACTGCCACATGCTCTCTTGATAGTGAAAGTAGTACATACACATACTATACGGTAGCAAGCACGCTATCCTGGTTTGTCTGTATATATATATATATATATATATATATATATATATATATATATATANTCATTTTTAATCAAATTATATTTAAGTGACCTCCTATCCCCTCCCCCCGCTCCTCCCTGCTCCTCCTCAGCTTCCCCTCCACCTCCCCCCCAATAAAATACTTATTTATCTTATGTTTTACCATCATAAATGTTAAAAATATACGCAATTTAGTACCTAAGTCGTACCTCGTTTTTAGGGTTTTTTTCAGTCACTGATCATAGGTCTCCCTCTGTCAATTCGCTTACCCTTACTCACTATGTGTCTCTGAAGTAATATTATTTGTTTTATTTGATTGAACTTTTACATTTCAAATCTCTTTCTGGTCCATGTCTACTTTACCCATATATAAAATTCTTGATTACTTGAGGACTTTATTAAATAAAAAACAGAATTCAGAAGGAGGTATAATTAAATAGACAAACACAATTGAGCTTTTAAAACAATCATTCATTCTGTTAGCTTAATGTTGTGATATTTTATGTGTCATTTTAACCCATCTGTTCTTTTAAAACCCTTTCCACATTTTTAACGTATTTGTTTTTCATGGTTTTTATGAATTAACATACGTTAGTTTTAATGTGACAATCTTCAAAGTTATATATTTATGAATTACTGAAAAATTTCTAGCTAAACAATATTTTTGATTTCTGTTTTATTCTCGGATGCAATTTGAATAAAAATTCTTTTTGGATTCTTACATCTTAATAAAGCAACGTATAACTGTGCATAAAAGAGTAAAAGTTTTTTAATATACAATCCTAAGTAATCAAAACTCTGTCCTTGTGATTTGTTGATAAACATAGAAAACGCTAATACAAAGGGAAACTGTTTTCTATAGAAGACAAAAGGTAATGATGATGAGGTGCCAGTATTCAATGTTATTCTAGGAATATAAACTTTGATTCCTTTTTTTTCTCCCGTTATTATTTCTGCTTCTATATTGTACTTAAAAAATTTTGTTATTTTTAACCTTGCGCCATTACAGAGAGCGTCCGATATACTTAAATTTCTTATTAACATTACTATAGCATTTATTTTTAATTTTAATTCGTGTGGTGGAAGATCTTCTCTGATATTATTTAAAAATTCTATTGGAAAATTAATATTTATGTTATCATCTGTTTCATCAACTCCTCTGTGAATCGCGTATTCTGCTGTTGTGAACTCATTCTTAGTCTGCATTGATAATTACGCGAGTAGTGTTTTTATTTTGCCTACTTAATTTGTTAGTAGAGGGTTGGCACGCGGAGCGCGCAGGGGGGCGTCAGCCCCACTAGTCTATATAGGTGTGTGTGTGTGTGCGCGCGCGCGTAGTAATTATGTGTACCTTTATTTAGTTAAGAACGTTGCTCTCTTACATTTAATGATAACAAAATCTTATGAAAATTGAAAATAGTAATAATAAGACTAATCTGAATCCACTCATAATTTTCTAAAGCATGTTTTATCATCATATATTGAGAAATAACATTAATAAGACTCTCGTCACGGCAGTTAGGGGTTTTTCTCTCCATTCTCTATAATCAGATTTCGGGTCAGTCAGTCCAGCGCCTTATTGGATATGTCTGGTCTATAAACAACGTCAAACTCATGGCCCTTCAACTCTGCTTTTAATTTATTAATTCTTACATCGGGTTTTTTTGAAGTACGGTAGTGTTTCAACGGCTCATGATCAGTAATGACCATAAATTTTCGTCCAAATAAATATGATCTAAGCTGTTTCTTTACAAATACTATACGTAACAGCTTTTTAATCATCAGTAGGATGGCGTAGTTCACTCCCTCAAAGGTAACATGATGCACACTCCCACGGTTGTCCTTTCCAATTTCTCTTAGACTTACAAGACAAACATCCAAGTTTTCATACGCTGATTTTGATAAAATTTTAATGTGTGGTCAAGTATGAAAATATATAAAACACGTTTTTTTTTAATGACCCATACGCAGTTATAAAAGGTAAAAACAACCCCTGAAGTACACCTCCAAAAACCGTTTTTCCTAAATATCTTGGCTTTAACTCTATATTTTATTGTATAATAAAACAGAGAATAGTTTTGTGAAAAGGACAAGTATTTTACATCATTTCAAGCAGTAGGGGTTACATCCTCTTCTTAAATTTTTTTGACCATTTCTAAAATAATTTAAACGGTTATATTCAATCGTAATGTCAGAATAAATAAAAATTTGTTGTGTCAGCCGTCCCCCGTGTATATATTAGTGGGGCTCCACCCCCCTGCGCGCTTCGCGCGTCTTCCCCGGCGTAAAAGTTTGAAAGTTATTTCCGTAAATCTTTAATTACTTAAAATTCATTGGTATGTTTATATGTANTTCCCCCCCAGTGTCTTGTTAGAGTCAGTATGATATGCCTTGCATATCGTACATTACACGTCCGAGGCCGTGACGTCGTCGCCCTCGACGACGCTGACCTTTTAATATATATATATATATATAAATGAATGATTCCACGGTAACTGGGCTCAAATCGTGTCCAGAGCTCGTTCGACGTTTTGAAACTAAAATTAATTATGCTTGCAGTGCCAAGACATGTTAAATGTTATGGATTCTAGATGAATTATAGATTTAACCAATTTCTTGTCCCTTTTACGAAGAAAATTGCAAAAATCACCTCAAAATGTCAGTTCCAACCCCTGTCCAAAGCTCAACTTTCCAAACAAAACACTCTCACATACCAAAATAAAGCTTTTTTCCAGAATTTTTGCAGTGACATTATAAACTTTAGTTATCATAGATTATATTTATACTGAAATTACACATACTTTCAGCAAATCAGTTAGAACGTATAATGCATTATTTTTGTCCCTCGATTTATATGAATATTATGACCAGCTTACAAAGAGCTTTGAAAAACGCTTAATTTAGTTCTGTAATGCCCCCTCACAGTCATTTTTCGAATCACACACTGACACTAAAAAATTTCACTGGCCAATGCCGCTAACAATTAAAATCGCTGGGACTGGTGAGTGAATCATTTCTCGTTTTTCGTATGTACAAATACTTTGGTCAGTTCCAACCCTCTCCTAAAGCAGCCACTAGATTTACTTGAACAAGTACGTAAACTGTACTTTCTCATATACTGAGAAAGATTTGGCCCCGTCAGAGTACCACCGGTAGTACAGTGCTAGTTCGGAAGTTTAGTGCGTCAGCAATACCAGTTGAGACGAGAGCTGCAGAAGATCTGTATATGCGGTGCACCTAACCTATGGTACATACGTCGAATCACCCTATAGGTAACGCTACTATACTTGGGCACGTTCTAACTGATTAGTGATGACAATATGTTTTGTATTGGACGTTCACAATAAAAATTTTGTGTATAGTGCGGGGGTGATGTATTTTTGTTTTGGACGATGAAATAAGTTTTATTTGCTCAACCTTATTCAAATTATTGTGAAGGCGGCACCGTAGTATTTTTTCTATAATTATTATTGATGTAATTTATATTGCAAATAACTGTATTGCTTCTAATTACTTGCTCTTTTTGAACTGCAATTTGCGTTTGTGTTTGATGTAGTATCGTTTTTCCGTTCGTTTTTTGTACCAATAGGTGTCGTGATTTGTAAGTATTGGTGTTTAATTTGTATAGTGTTGTACAGTCTGTGTAGCTGCTTTTGTTATTACATCGTGTAGGTTTGTGTAATGTTTGACTTGCACTTAATCGTTAAGCTGATTAGTATTCAGTTTCATCGAATTATTTTCGTGCTCGGTGGAGGTAGTGAACTTTCAGAGTGAGATAGATATATGTTTTTGTCTGGGGTGGTGCATCAGCCTCGTTATCGCTGACGCCATGCCTATAAGATAATTGCCTGCATATTATTTTTGGCGTTAATTTGCTTAGCATTTTTATTACAAACAATTTCTTTTTATTGTTAGCCTACTTTCATTCAGCCAACCACTCTGGGTTGTGGTCTAGCGTTATTTTTATTATTTCGGTTTCTGTTAGGTCATTTTGGGTGTTTTCTTCACAATTTCTTTGGTTTAATGGTTGTTGAAATTCTGCATTCTGAGCTCTATATAAATCAAATTCTTTTATTACTTTGTCAGTAAAATAGGTTATTGCATGAAATACTACGCAAAGCGTGGGTTGTAAAAAGAAAATGGACGGTCTTTTTTCCAATTCAGTTTTACTTACTCTTCTTGGTGGTTTTGAATTAATTGTTACTTGGTTCGTGTTGTTGTTATTTTCTTCTCATTTTTTAAATATATTTATCATCTATGAAGTTATATTAAACTCTACGTCTTTAGTATTTTATCACTATTAGTGATTTATAGATTATAATGGAAAAAAATTTAATCTGTAAATTGATATTGGATAATGGGTCTTTTCTCTAAGTCAATTAAAGAAGTAAGTGCTTCTTCCTTTTATTTTTTCTGGAGGTGGAAGAGTAAAAATAAAACAGATATATCATTTCCTGTAGTTCTTACTTACCAAGTAATGCCTGTCAAGATGCTTATTAAAGCTGCGCTGATCTGCATTTTCATAAAGCTCCTATCATTAATATTGATTGTGCCGATCGCCTATTTTTTCCGTATTTCCTCAAGTTTAGTGATTGGCAGCTGTCTCTAGCATCCTAGTATATTAGTTCACTGGCTTTATTAACAATGATTCTGTTCTACTGTTAATGTAGTCTTTTAGCAGTGTTGAGCTTTTTTCCGATAACTTTTTTTCTCTCAGATTCCTTTTTTTCTACCCTTTCTCAAGTTTCCTCATATAATGACGGTTTAGACACTGAGTTCGGCGTTTGGTACTTTTAATACTTTTTTTCTCACTTTGCAATGAGAAATTTTTTTTTTTCTATTATATTAACAATTAAAAAAACTTAGTTTGTTCTGCAAAATTAAGTATTTTTTTAGAGCGCAATACAAAACGTAAAAAAAACGTACAAGACTCAAAAAAATCCATTTTCCTGCCTCAGGCGTTATTAAAAGGCTGGTAAGCTCTCAGTAAAAAAAAATAGGATTCGCTATTGTTAAGTAGAGAAAATATTAGTAAGGAGGTGCGTCGCGATAATGACCAATACTTGTTATTTTCAAGACCTTTATTCAAGTTACCGTTATCACAGGCAAAGTAGCGCAAGTGTTTCCCTCGAAGGCTAGTCATGTACTCTCAATTCCCGAATGCGCGAATGCCCGACTGTTTGACTGCTTCACTGCTTGACTGCCTGACTGCCTGACTGCCACGATTTGAGGCTCGCTGGGCCTTATATTAGCTTGTTCCCCACCTGTCGATGCCTTGTTGATAAGGTAGCCTCGCTGTTACTAGAGAGAGTCAGTATGATATGCCTTGCATATCGTACATTACACGTCCGAGGCCGTGACGTCGTCGCCCTCGACGACGCTGACCTTTTAATCTATCCAGAGTTGAGCCAGTAGACTTGCTTACGATTGTGCGTGTGTGTACTATGCTGAATACTGTTGTCTGTGTTGTTTATGTAGTTTAGTATTTCACACTCATCCTTTCATTCCATTGTAGAGAACCACTGTTCCCTTCACATTAATATTTTCGCTCTTCTAATCATTCAGTCTTCTTTTATTGTGTGTTAAGTGTATAACATTATTAATTTTGTATGCACTTTGCCTTATATTACAAATATATTTAAAATTACCACAAATTGGGCATCCGCTTAAGACTACTTTACATTAATAGTTGTTTCACATACAAAATAAAAAATTTGGAATAATACGTTACATTATTTTACATGAAGTTTCTATTTTATCATTTCCCATACACCTATTTATCGTTTGTTTATTTTGTAAAAAAAAAATTTCCCTACAAATTTCTTGTCATTAGTTTAAACGAGAAAAGAAAATTATTTTCTGTCTTTGTCCTATGGACTGCGACCCCCGATACAGTCGTGCGACTCCTGGCGCTTATTTCTACTTATTTTCTTATTCATTTACTTTATGTGTTGTGGTCGACGGTAGTACTTTTTGTATATAATTAAACTTAACACACTTTTTTGTCATTACGTATTTCAGAAAAAAGAAAATTCTTTCTTGTCTCCATCCTACAGACTGCACCCCCCGATACAGTCGAGCGACTCCTGGCGCTCATTTTCATCTGCTTGGTCTTATAATTATAGTAGCTACAACTACCATGTATTGTGATCGACAACAGGTAGTTTTTCTTTTTTTTTTTACATTAAGCTATAATATAATTTTCTCGACATTACATATTTTAAAAATAGAAAATTCTTTCTGAGTCTCGTCCTACGGACTGCGCCCCCCGATACAGTTGAGCTACTCCCGGCGCTCATCCTCGTTTTTCTCATTAATATTATTATCATAATTACCATCACGATATTATCACCTTATTACTTATATCATCATTACAGAGTTGTTAAAAAATAGTTATTATTACCATTATAACATACTCGTCATTTTACTTATGCATTACTTATTCTTTTATATTCCTTAATTTTATTTATTTTTCTTTCGGTAATGAAAATCGCTGTATTACCTCACGTGTTTTATGCAGACTCGCGACCCTTGAAGGATGTTCCCGTCCTGATTACTGGAATGTTAATTAGTCGTCTTTGAGTCTTCTTCGTTATTATGATGGATGTTAGCTGCAGCACTGACGAGTTTACTGCTGTGGTCCCATCTCTTTCAAAATTGTTTTCACGCTGACTACATGCAAACATTCTATAACATATTAGTAGTAGGGCCCCCCGATAGAGAAGGCACTTATACCTAAGAAAAAGAAATCCCATTCCCGCGATTATCAGTCCTGCCATTAGGTAAACGAGCCATCTGAAATTTGTAACTTTTCTTTGTGTTTGTTAAATTTCCGCGAGCCCGCGGGCCTTTTTAATAATCTCCCGTTAGGGTGTCTCATCGGCTGGAGGGTTGGTCCTGAAGTGCCCCTGTTTATTTTTTATCTTAAGTTCCCCTTGTGCTAATAGTGTGTGAACACTATCTGAAACCCCCTTATTTTTAAAAGTTCCGTCTAGTTCTTCTAATATTATATTGATATTCATATTTGCCATCTCAAAGTAGGTGGTATTTAGCCTTTCCTCTATATTTGACGGAGCTGCTATGCCCACATTCGTGTTGTGAGAAGCACAGCCTTTATTAAGTCGTAAAACACCCATGCCTTTAAATGAAATCATCCTATGGTTTGAGCCATAGCACTCTATAAACAGTGGCTCCTCTTGTACTGTTGTAAAAGCCCAAAGATTTGGTGCATGAAATCGAGCCCAGTATGTATCTTGTAGTTTGACAATTTTAACCGAACATTCTTTCTATTCGCTTATGCTGTGCTGTACTATAAGCCGTGCTTCGCACGCATGATGTTGCATTATCTCTCTTATTGGTTCCGTATGGTCGCAGATAAATAACTCGCGCAATTTTTTACAGCTGAAGACTTTGAGAACCATTATTGCTATGTATGTGTTGATTTTTTTATTTATGGCCATATATTCGTGCTGCAGCCATTTATAGATATAAGTATTTAAACTGATTAGGGCTTTCTGCTTAACCAGTAGGGGCAAAATTCTATATAAATCGGCGTAGTCTTTATTTAACAGCGGGATGCTTATGTGGTATATTAACTGATTGTTTTGCATCAAAATTGTTAACCTAGATATGTCAATTATTTCAAGCGGACTTACCTAAGATATGAATTATTGGATGTACTAGTCCTTTTGCCGCAAAGAGAACTGCATTTTTATGGAGTCACAGTCTGCCATGTACTGCTTTACGCTTCCATCCAGTGTATTTATAGCTGCGATTGTTGAACTATCTATTTTCTGTAAGTCGTTAACGTTTTCCAGTTTCTTTATTTCTGCTTTTATTTTTTGCACCCTGTCCTTTACATCGCTTACTCTGTTAGATATTAATTATGTCTGTGTGGCCAGGAGTTTTGCTATATTATGTATACTGTTTTTAATCGCGTCAAGCGCATCTGTTAATGCTTCATGATCGTTAGTGTCCAACGATCCGAATAAAAAATTTAGAATAGTTCCCCCCCAGGGTATTATTTCTCTTTTACGGCGGTTATCTATTCCCTGTAACAGGTTTGTTAATCGCTTGTAGGACTCCATTGCTTGCGTTATTTCATCTTCTATTGTTTTTAGTCTGGGTCTCTGAGCGGCTTTAGGCGCTAGTTGTTTACTTTTTTTCCACAATTGTCTGCATATCAATTTTAATTTGGGTCCCAGCGAGAGATGGAATGATAAGTCTATTTTTTGTACAATGTTCTAATTCGTGCTGGTTGTAGCCAACGGGGAAATCTATTCTGCGATTAATCCTGAATTATTTTGTATTTGTGTAATCGACCACTGTAGCTGTTCTAGTACCTCCAATTGTGCCCTGCAATACATAAAGCTGTTAGCTATACATTGCGCACTACGGTACCGCGCTTTAGTCTCTGTGGTAAATACTTGTCCTAACATTATTTTTACCCCATCGATATTTATTTATTAAGTGTATTACCGTATGTCCCTTATCCTTTCTCTCAAATTCCACCTTTATTCGGTCAGCGTTGTGCTGCGAGTCTGGCTCTCTCCTTACATAAAAAGTGTACGATAGCAGACATATTTTTTTATTTGCTTTCCTTTTGTACTATTATTATTGACTATTTATTATTTTTGTTCATGTAAGTACTCATGTAATTTATCCCGTGCGGCATCCGCCCTAAAACTTACAACAACAATAACAAAAAAATAGATGCTTCTCATTATGATACTTACGCTCTACCTCTTTGCAACTTCATAACCCATTTAGAGAGACAGAGAGGAGAGAAGAAAAACATGAAAAAAAGAAGATTAAATAGATAAATATAAAAAAAAAAATTAAATAAAGGAAATTAAAAAAAAAAAAAAAAAGAACTAAAAGAAACAAACCAGAGGGTTTAAATGGGTCGTGGGACTCACAGTAAGAACAAAGTTCTCTAAACATGAGATGTTTATGAAGACACACAATTTCTCAGATAACAAGGGGGTTGCGAGACCCATAAGAAGAACAAAGCTCTATAAAAATTAGTAGTGCATTTATGTAGTTCACTAAATCGAAGACTTGAAAAACGAATAAAAAAAAAAGGATTGAGTTCAGTACTCACGACGGTTGAACTTCGTGAGTACGTCATGCATAAATACAGTAATTTTAACAACAGTTCATTGCAGATAGTACCGTGCAATAACTGTTTATTCTTTTGACAACCAATCATAAAGCAGTAAAAATGGAGTACCAAAGCAAACTGTCTTGTGATTAGCTATCAAAATAACAAACAGTCGTTGATCTGAGCTGTTGCTTCGCTGAGGTATCTTCGAAGTCAATGTTGCAAAAATAAACATTCTTAGTTTTACTACAAAATTAAAGTGTTCTGTCAATGTTTTGAATCTCCCCTCTTCCCTTTTCTCGTAATTCCCATACACCTATTTATCGTTTGTTTATTTTGTAAAAAAAAAATTTCCCTACAAATTTCTTGTCATTAGTTTAAACGAGAAAAGAAAATTCTTTCTTGTCTTTGTCCTATGGACTGCGACCCCCGATACAGTCGTGCGACTCCTGGCGCTTATTTCTACTTATTTTCTTATTCATTTACTTTATGTGTTGTGGTCGACGGTAGTACTTTTTGTATATAATTAAACTTAACACACTTTTTTGTCATTACGTATTTCAGAAAAAAGAAAATTCTTTCTTGTCTCCATCCTACAGACTGCACCCCCCGATACAGTCGAGCGACTCCCGGTGCTCATCCTCTTTTTTCATTACTGTTATTATTGTTATTTTTATCCTCATCATCATTATAGTTATAGCTACAATTCTTATATACGTGTTTTTTTTTTTTTTTTTTTTTTTTTTTTTTTTTTTTTTTTTTTTTTTTTTTT
>NW_019379689.1:600088-639019 GCF_000648655.2 Copidosoma floridanum
TGTATATAATTAATGAGCATTTAGTTCCACGATTTAATTAAATAAGATTTATGGATAACATTGAAGCCAGAGCGAGAGCAAGTCAGTTAAATATATACATATAGCATGTACTCAGTTGCAGAGTCCAAAGACTCTCAAAAAAGAAAAACTCGTATCGTCGCTTGCTTTGGCTGTGCGTTCAGATATATACAGCTATATAGCCGACATTTCCACTCCTCTCCTCGTAGGCGCACATTCGGTATACCCCTTCCACGCGTCTCCAAAATGTGCTCCTATATGGACATTTCCACGCGAATCCACTCTTCTCATACCCCTACCGTGCTGCTCAAATAAAAAAAAAAAATGTGCGCCTGGTTCGGCCGCTTGGCCGCGGCGGGGCGCTCGAACCACTGGAAAAAAGTGGGCACACTCCGTAGCATGGCAGTCAGCAATCTCCCAACTAATCTCTGATGGCAGACACTATATGAATTTAAATATACCTTCTGAAAAACGATATTGCGTTAGAACGTGTTTGGCAACACGGAGGATCGGAGAAAGTTACATGTCGAAAAAATTTTGACGTCAAATACATTGCAGCCTAAGATATACAAGTTTTAATAGATGTAAATTACAAGCTTAAAGCAAAGGCTGTAATGCTGAAAACAATCGGTGCTTTTTACCTATCTCAAATAACTTTGATAAAAGTGAGCGTCGTAATTTTAAAGACAAGCGTGTTTACGCTATAGAAAAAACAACTGGCGCACTTGATAGGTTCGTAGATCGGTAAATCAAAACAAAATCGACTCTTTTAAATAGTCCCACTTCCAAAACAATTCTAAAATTGAACTAGTAATTTATAATAGTACAAGAAAAAAATGAAAATAAAAGAAATATAAGTTGTGATTTTGCTACGTATTCTATAATTCTTATTCTTTTATTATCTTCACTATACACTGCGTAGGTATACCTTTATGCACGCAATACCAAAATCAGTATCGTCATTATCTGATAAATGTCAATTAAAGGTAATTTTGTTATTAATCCCCTTTGGAATATTTTAACTTCTTACTTTAATACAGATAAAATATTTGTCCAGTGCGCGAATATTTGCAATCCTGCGGGATCACAGCAACGTCCCTGAATCAACGTGTGGGTATCCTCACACTTCTCAAGTAAAAAAAATATCTCAGAGTATAACTTCACTACAACTAACGGGCAGTAGGCTGAGTAAAAAATCTTAAGCAATTTGCAATAAAAAAATTTTCTTCTGTCACATGCTTTGTCAAGGTCAGGAATCTGGAATTGTTCGTATACTTTGTAGCGCAGAATATGGCTTCATATAAGTAAAAGTATGAAAATAACCAATTGTAATAACATGCATTTTTACAATGCAGCTGTTGGGCTGGGTGATGAGTTAAGGCTCTACGGATAATTTGATCTATATATAGAGTGCTAAGTACCCTCAGTAGTGCCCTTTATAGGAGCCGGACGTAAAGCACTATAATATAAAAAAAAAAAAAAATCTATACATGGGTATAAAGCCTGCTGTTTACGAGCTTGAGCGATGAAATGTATACAATTGCAATCAAAATTTATCATAGTCCCACTAGCTGAAAATAAACATTGTTGCTATAACTTAAAGAATAACCCTTGATGAAGAGGAGCCTGATTAAAAAATAAGCCCAACTTGTCTTAAAACTTTTGTAAGGGAAATTTAAAAAATACCGTTTTTTAGTTTTCACAATGGTTTGCGAAAAGTTTGCATCCAGCCATGCTAGCGCTTAATAATAATCGCAGTGAAACTTATTAATTTTCGGAACAATCACTAAAAATGATGGTTTTTTTACAATTTGCGAAAAAACGGCTAAACTGAGTGAAATCTAGCAGGATTCTTCGGTTTCCTTCAAGATGCGAAAAATTTGCTTTGGACATTTTTACTATTTTTTGGCCACCTTGCCTGGCATTTATCTGAAAAACGTAGTTCAATTTAATAAAATTTCGGAAAACTAGTATTTAAATCTAATGTAAACCAATCGGAGATATCCACGGAAAGTGGTATTATTTTTAGAACAAACTTTTTTTAATGCAATTCATTGACAAATAGAAATTTATCACACATCCTTCATTCTCTAAAGCAATTATGAAGCTTGATTCAACTGAAATTGATTCTAATTTAAAAACGAATGGCGAAAAATCAGATTATGCATTCTTTTTTACCCACCTGATTTTTCGTCTTCCTCTTCAAATTCTAAAAGAACCTTGCTAAATTAAGGCTTGAATAATTCTTGGGTATGCTAAAAACGTACATCAACTTCTGTTTTCCTAAAAAAAGAAAGTTATTTGGTAAATAGCTTCATAAAGCTATAAAATTTAATCTACCTTATCCATACCGTAAAAAACTTTAATTTTCTCTGGATTGTTCTTAATGACGTATCACACAGTCTACGATAAATTAATGAGACAATATAATAATTAACTCCTAGAATTTTTAACTCCTGCTTTCAGAAATTCATATAACATGCAATACGTATCATTAAATCAAGATGTAGTATTATATGGTTTATTTAAGTTCACAACATGTATTGTCAACTCCTAGAACAATTATTTTGTTGGCAAAAAAAATACAGTTAGTATAAAGATAAATTACATTATTTCATTATTAAACATATTCAATCACAAATGATAAATATACAATAAAGTTTTAGTTAAATATATTTATTACATAAAACGTTTTAAACAATACATCATCTGATAGTTAAAAACAAGTATCCTACGATTAATTTTTATTCATAAAATATAAAAAAAAGATATGTACGAGATGTTATATATTTTATGTATTCACGTTGGCTTTTTTTAGTGTCAATTGTATGATAACTACAAGTAGTATCAATCAAAAAATAACTTTGGTTTGTAATGTTTTTTTATTAAACTAATACACAAGCAAGTGACATTTGATGTTATACACGTACACATAGTACTTACTGAATAAAGTTTATGAATAAAAAACCTGGCTGGAAAAAGTCACGTTTCCACGCAAAAACTGTAGCGTGAGTTAAAGATTAAAATTGGTTTAATTAATTCCTTAACAAAACGGAGTAAAAACATTAGTTGATAATAAATCAAGAGTAATTATATAAATCATTACGACTTTCATTAGGAGTAGTTAAAAACAAAGAAACAATTTGCCAGAGGCTACCGAAACTACTCTATTCATCACGCCACAGTTTCTATGTATTAAGAAATGTAGATACTTGCCGAAGATTAAAACTACAAGAGATTCTCATATTTACAACTGAATTGTTGTTTTTGTAATATTCTTTTCAGAGCTAGAAGCCTAATTATATACACTGTTATTAATTTATCAACGTTAGAGTTGTTCGAATTACTTATCCTTAAAAAGTATCCCAAATCTGCAGCTGTATGAGCAAAACTCTTTGGTTTGCAAATAAAAAAAGTTTTGATTATCACTAACAAGTAGTTTTTTTCAGTTTCAGCTTTCTTTGAAAATACTTATAATACTGCTTTTTGTATATTCTTTTGATAGCAAATTTTTTGCGTTTTTTACTATTCTGACTAGACATCATCAAGTGAGCAAACTTTTATTCTTGTTACTGACAAAATTGGTCGTTGTAAGCGAAACCAACATTTACAATTCTACATCTACAGCATCGATATTTAATAAGTAGTTTCTTTTTATAATTAGAAGTATGTTGACTCACTTATTTTTCACGATTTAGGCAGCTTTCTTAATTATTACCTATTGGACCCTCATCAGCTCAAATAAAATTAAAATTAAATTTATGATGATAATTAAAAGTTTTTTAAGCATACACTCCAAGCAGCCAGAAAAGAACAAAATTTTAGTTGACATATTTAAAATAAAGTAATACTTTACAACTGAATTATAACTTGAAAATTTTTAACGTGTAATTATAAGACAATAAATCACTGTGTAAATTTCATTATTTGTGTTCATAGATAAGGGGGGAGGCAAAAGTCGCCTGAATCTACTTTAAGCTTATGCACGAAACTTATTGCACAGTTTGGTAGATCTTTTGTTATTCAATACACTCTCAAGTAATTCTCTCCAGACGGTGTTTAGACGCATTGTACGAGGTGATCTTTGTCCCATTTAAATAACATTAGAAATACAATTTTTCACTTATACTTCAAAAAATTTGGAGGTGACCCATCTCTAAAAAAATATTTGTTTTACAAGCACATAATATAAATATTTTGGGCTATCTAAAGTAAGGGCTAATGTGGGCTAGGCCCCTAAAATAATTTCTTTTATATGATTTCCGAAACTGAAAAATACAAAAATTTAAATTTTTTACTCTGACAGGTCATACATTAACTTTGTAATGGGTAAAACTTTTCTATTGACGCGCACTTTAAAGAAAAAATAGTTTACAATTTTTCAATTTATGATTATAGTAAAAAAAATGATTTACACAAAAACTGTGAAAAAATACCACTTTTGTGCTTGTAACTTTTGGAAAATGCATTTTTTCGACTTAAAAATAATGTCAGCCGATAGAACGAAAGAATTAATTTCGATTTTTGTATTATATCATGATTTTAGTATTTAAGTACGGAAGCAAAATACGTCCAAGCTATGAAAAATTAAAAGTATTTAGTAAAAAGCCCTGTAGCTCGAAAACTGCAAACAAAAAAATACTAATTTTTTTAATCCTAAAAACTTCGGATTTACATCTATTTTGATTATATGTACCTATATTTTTTACAAAATTTCTAACAGAAAATATTAAAAAATATAGTGATTTATGCATTATGCATATTGTCTTCTTTATTATTAGTCCATACAGAATCAACATCACTAACGTACTTCGCGCGTAACAGATTGTCAATACATCAATGAAATGTTAATCATTATTATACAAATGCTACATTCGCACAAAATTCTCTCATTCTTGATCCTATTTTTCACAATGAATATGAGTATTTAAAAAAATGCAACTATTTAAATCTTCATTTTCAATTATTTTTCCTAAGTCAATACAACACTACATACAATAAACGTTGCCTTCGATTTTTTTGTATCAATTCGTATTCTTTCGTAATAATTGTTACAAAAGTACAACCTCGTTTCCCAAAAAAAAAGAAATAACTATAATTTTATTTTTTTTAAGCACAACATAGTTATTATGCTTTAAAGTGAAACAAACCAAAAAATCTTAATGCAGCAATAAGCCAAGACAAAGACCACTGGAAGTCACAAAAACTTATTTTCATGAAGTACTCGGTAAACATACATCATCCAATCTTTGGTTACTTTCACACTCAGGACCTCAAATACAAAAGGTTTCCGGCCTTTGCAAAATGAAAGTAAGCAAAGAAATCACAAGAAGATACAAGGCTTATTTACGAAAGGAAGCGGAAAGCTCAATCGTCGTTTTACACTATGCTCGGCCAGTAACAGCTATGGTTTGTAATAGAAGTAGTGTATGTATGGTATACCCACTTTACGTGTATGATTGAGGTAAGTGTTTCAGAGCTATAATACTCATAGATAAGATACATGTCAGGTGTAACTAACAGTGTTCGTTATCGTATTTTGAGTAGGATTTTATTAGCACATACTATAGACTTCAATGTTGAACTTCTACTAAAGACTGGTTACTGTACACCGTAGGCTACTTCTGTAGAGAGTACTTAATCATCTCTAAGACTTAGGAACTTAACTAACTAATAACGAAAGCATAATTGAAGAATATAAGGGTACAGTCAACTGAAATAACAAAAATAACTAAAGTTTTGCCTTGAAAAAGTAACAGAAATAAAAAATTTTTTATTCAAGCAAAAAGGAGATTTTTTCCAAAAATAACAGATTCCGTTGGAAAAAGTTACGTTGTAGCTTGGACGAATCTGTCTTGTATACCTAAGTATTTAAATAATGTTATAATACTAAAAACCAATGTCATTTTTGCGTTCTATCGGCTGACATTGTTTTCAAGCCGAAAAAATGCATGCTTTAGAAGTTTTAAGTAAAAAAGTGGTATTTTTTTTTTTTTTTTTTTTTTTGCGTAAATAAATTTATTTGACCATGAAAATTAAATGAATAACTTTTTTAATAAAATATTTTTTTGCTTACAGTTTTTGCAAATATAAACATTTTGATCCATTACAAAGTTAATTTTCAGCCTTTTAGAGTTAAACATAATTTTTCAGTTATAGAAATTATAAAAAAAAATTTTTTTTTAGAGCCTGGGCCACGATTGCCTCTAAATTTATGCGGCCCGAAATATTTTTATTATGTGCTTGTAGAACAGACAGCTGTTTCAGAGAGACATCACCCATAATTTTTCGAAATATAAGCGAAAAACTATTTTTAATGTTATTAAAATGGTACAGAGTTCTCTCTATACAAGGCATCAAAATGCCCTCTGGAAAAAATTACTTGGGGAAGGAATTGAGGGGCCGAGAAGTTACCACATTGTGCAAAAAATATCATGTATAGGTTTGAAGAAAATTGAGGCGTTTTTAATTCTTAATTTTGTGACTTAAACATTCTTAAATTTTAAATCATTTTTTTTAGATCAAGCAAATTACATTTGTAGTTAAAAATTAAACACTTATGTAATTTTTAACATTTTCTTTCATATATTACTAGTAGTTTTTTTAACAACAAGCGTTACATCGATAGGTTGATGTTATGTGATCTACAACGAACCTTTTCATCGAAACATCTCATAACCCCACGATCTAGTGAGTGGTTATGAAATGTATATCATGATGAAGCTTCTAGGCAATTACAAAGGTTACTGGTGATGTGTTTTGCAGCAATTTTAGGCTAATCACTTGTCGTAGAGAAGATGCCACACAAGTTTTTAAAACACCATTAGCCAGCTGAATATTGATAATTTACGGCCCAATAGGTGAAATATTGACAAATAATTAAACAATGGAACTATTAAAAGAATTGAATTAATTGAAATAGCTAGGCTTCTTTCTTCTTTATATTTGATAAAGCTGTTTTGTAATAATACATATTTTCTTTCAGTCAAAAAATTTCATTTTGATTTTCAATAATAGTCGAATTAATTTTTAAACACAGTGAAAAATATTTATTTAAAAAAAAGGATGTACTTCAGCATTGTAATTTTTTTTGCCAAAGCAAAAGTGATTCATTAATGTTTTTTTTTTTTTTTTTTTTTTTTTCTATTAATCGATCATCCATAGTCAATGTATCTGTACAAAACTCACAGACATGAAAAATAAATTATTTGAAATATAGAAATAATCATCAAAAAGTTACAGTTCCAAAATAAAGAGGTCATATTTTTAAATACTTTTTTTTTTACTTAATGATTTTGTACATGATAACATCCTTGTAAATTTAATTGTATATTGTAGTAATTCATTGAAGATGGATGAGTAAGGGTATGCTTTGGACCGAAATCAACACTTGTTTGAGATTTCACTCATTTTTTGTTAGTGTTTTAATATCGCTAGGAGTTTTAAAATGAGGTTGTAGGATCAGAACTTAGCAATATGCTAAATACATAGTTTTAAGATGAGTTACAGCATAATGCTAGTTGTTATTAGTGCATAAATATTAAACCTGACTCTTTGACCATCACAAGTACTCCTTGTGTACCAGTATCATGAAAAATATAAGTTAAGTGGCTTATGCACTGCAAAATTAGTAACTTTGTATTGTAAACTAAATATCAGACTGTGATTGCTGGTTTTAATTCCTTTTCCACAACATAGAATTTATGCTTTTTGCCGAACAAACCCCAAATAACAGCTACATTTTCAATGAACAAATTAAATGGTATAACAAGAATTGCGCTGCATATACAGCATGTAAACTTGAGATATCCAAATCGGTACGGTGAAAAAGATTTGACAACCCCAAAAATGTACATGTAAAGATTAACAGCACCGATAAAAGCACAAAAAAAATCCATAAGTGGAGGACATGTTATGGGGCAAAAGTAGGCGAGAAAAATGTTGGACGTAGACAAGGGCAATGTGACCCATGAATAACACGATATGCCTAGCAGTAACTTCTTTTTTAGCGGTATTGCTTTGGAATGTACAACAAGCAGAATGCCTTGAAGCCAGCGCTTGCGCTGCTGCACAAAGTCCCAGTAGTTAAAAGGTGATTTTTCCCACATTTCGCCATCAATGAAGTTGAATGTATAGCCGAGAGAGAATGCCTTCATCGCAAAGAAACAATCCTCCGCAACAGATCCATCCAGACCATTATTAAAGGACACTTGTCTTTCAGCACCCATCTGAGGACAAAATGGATAAATATATTTAAGTTAATACTTTTATTTAATTAATGGTTTTGTCTTACTATTCAATAAAAATTAGTATTCTTAAAACATTTTTGGGCTTTCATTAAAAAAGTTATATTTCTCTCTTATGTAAAACAAGGATTTTTTATGAGTTTTTAACATCAGAATAAGGATGTAGGCTGATAATTCCAAACTACTTTGTTATCACCAAGACATTGTGCTCAAATTTACAAACAATTATGATGATTTACATCTTTGGGCCTTATTTTTTTCTTTTAAAACTTTCGAATACTAGTTTATTATACACTTAATGAAAAATAATGTTATACATGTTGTAATAAGCAAAAAAAGCACAAAGATGGCATCCACACGTCCTTAACTCGTACTCTACCAGGGTATGGGCCATGGATATATGACAAATAGACTGCCCGTTCCTATGTACGGTGAAGCATACATATAGAAAGAGACAACATCGAGCGTGGGTATATGTCCCTCCCGTACGTTGCCAACGATTTAGCTAAGGGAACCCCCCACTGTTGGCAATGTAGGAGAGATACCTGTGTACCGTGTAAGAATATACTCTTTGGCGTGTATCTAAGGGCCTTTACAGTAAGTTGCAGTAACGTACAATGTACAAGAGTAACATTGAGTAATATACCTACACACACAACACGCAAGAGCGGTGTGCTGCACGTTATCGGCGATATAGATATACCAGCCAATGCTACTCTTGTGCGTTGTGCGTTATGCGTTACGATAGCTTGCTGTATACGCTGGGTGCAGGTGGCTGGCGGGGATAGGTGAAACTATCTAAGCGCCCACGGCAGTGTTCATATATTGTCAGTAGAATTCCATCGTATTGGTTTGGGAGATCAAGTTGTCAACTCTTACAAAATGCGTAGAGACCTTACAACGCGACTCTACTCACTCCACGCATTTTGTAAGAGTTGACAACTTTATCTCCAAACCTATGACGATGGAATTCTACTGACAATACGAACACTGGCCCACAGTGATTATTTAGTGTAACTCGGGTTCCAAAGCTTACAGACGACGCCATCAACGTGTGTATGTACATATACTTGTCAAGTAACCTCGAAACTGTTCTGACCTGCAAAGTTTTTTAAATTTTACTTCTTATCTGTTATCTGTCGTCTGCACATTTTGGCACCCAAGTTTTACTTTTTCAACACTGTGCTAAAGACGCTGCGTGCTATGCACCCAGTGAATAGCCTCTTATGAAATAAAACGTAGCATACAAAGTTATGTTATAGTATTTTCAGAGAATATTCTCTGGTATTTTGTATTGCGACACTCCAACAACTATGTGTAAATAATTAGGAACTATTAGCTACTTTTACAATAATAGGGGACAAAATACGGGAATGCTACTTATTCTGCAAAATACTAAGCGCGCAATTCGCTATGTGCAGTATTCTGAAACAGCGCCACCTGCACGGCAAGAAGGAGGCGATTCTGGATAACACGATTACATAGCCTGTTATGGGCTGCAAACTTTGTTAATTGTTTTTTTTTAGTTTTAATGCATTTTTTATACTTAGAGTATCGATTTTTAGTGTTAAGAATTTTTATTAAACAGAAAACAACTTTTTGTCACATTATATATTTTTTTTTTTTTTAACTGTAAAATAATAGTTGTTATCTGTTTGAAACAAATTCTTGACACTGAAAATCGATACTTTAAGTATCAATATTGCATTAAAACTATAAAAAACAATTAACGAAGTTTGCAGCCCATAACAGGCTATGTAATCGTGTTATCCAGCATCACTTCCTTCTTGCCGTGCAGGTGGCGCTGTTTCAGATTACTACACATAGCGAATACGCAAAAAGAAATTGACATGTTATACAAGCAGTTTCTTTTAATATTGTTAAAGTAAAGGGTCTTATTGTATTTCTGATGTCTCCCAGTTGCAAGATGATGATATTAAGCAAAAAAAGGTTCTCACTAATGAGAACTAATTGAATAAGAGTCCTGCAAAAACTGAATTAATGATAATTGCTTTTCTTATCTCTATGTGTAAGATAAAGTACAAATTTAAACGTGAAACCAGTCGTTCAATTGACAGTAATGATAAGGAAACTGGTCAAGTTCAATGTGTTCAGTCAATTTGCAGATCAAATGCCAAGCAAAGCCTATAACATCTAATACTAATATTTTTAGTATCATTACTAGTAATTGCATATTGATATTAGGATTTTATTTATCTTTTAGTGAAAATAAATTCAATATTTATTTTGTATTTATAGATATAATATCACGCACGACTGACCAGTAGAAGAATTCAGAATGATGAATTGACTAAAAAAACATTGGAAACAGTAATCAATCATTTCATTATACCTTCTTATTTACTTGTATCAGATTTATTATGTACAAGTTTACTATGTACAATGGCATTAATTTATTTATTTATTTTAGTTATTCATAACTTTATTTCATATTCATATATTTGTAAATTTAATTGTATATTGTAGTAATTCATTGAAGATGGATGAGTAAGGGTATGCTTTGGACCGAAATCAACACTTGTTTGAGATTTCACTCATTTTTTGTTAGTGTTTTAATATCGCTAGGAGTTTTAAAATGAGGTTGTAGGATCAGAACTTAGCAATATGCTAAATACATAGTTTTAAGATGAGTTACAGCATAATGCTAGTTGTTATTAGTGCATAAATATTAAACCTGACTCTTTGACCATCACAAGTACTCNATGGCATTAATTTATTTATTTATTTTAGTTATTCATAACTTTATTTCATATTCATATATTTACAACATATTTAATAAAATAAAATGATAGAATTTATGAACAATAAAAATATATCCTTACACGGTATATAACCTACAGACAGGCCCTATCTGTTTGCCAAATACACGGGCGCCGTACATGGCACGTGTACCTGCCAGAGTTCATTCCGTAATTGGTCCGTATGTGGTTGCGAAGACGGACCGTACATAGTATTTACAGCAGCGCACACGGACCCTCATATCTTCCGGCGACAGATTTCTAATCAGGACATTAATTTTTTTTCACCAGATTACCACGACAGCCTACTGGCCTAGAGTCGCTGGGGCCACCCACTCACCACCTATGTTTTGGGGTATATTGTCGCATATATTACCTATCGCCGTAACCGATACCTAACTTATTACATATTTCATACCATGGTCACAGTGGGAATATAATATCTCCGCCAAAACTGTATGGTCACCCTTGTCAGTTAAGCTGGTCGCAGGATGTCTACTTTACGATAGTTAAGCCAACGCTCTCTGATGTATCATCAGATTCAGGCTAACTAGCATCTCCGAAGAAGCCCCATGTTTCAGGGATCATTTCCCGCTGGGAACGATGCTTCCTGCCCGGTATTTAGCATCAGATTTATTAACTCCTACCTAAAACCGTTAAACTGTTTTGCTTTCACCCAGACTCGAAGACCTGTGGGGCAAGGAAAAAACTCTGGAATTACACTGAAGGAAGATTTTGCAGAAAAACCTACCTCAAAACAGCCATGGTTCATAGCACTTTTTTCGATAAAAACAGTTTTTTTTTAAAACAGTGTTGTATCAGTAATATGCACGATAACTACTGAGCCAACTCCACTCTTAACTTTTTAAATGTACTCTTCTACAGGCACATTTTGTGCTAGAACAAACAATTTAAAAACTGTGACCTAGAGAAAGTACATAGAGATACTATGTACAGTAGCGAATATTTTATTACATTTGCTTAATCCTACAAACCCCACAACATATATGTGAAAAAAGTGAATTCTCAAATTTTAAGAATTTCAATACTTAAAATGATTTTTGAACAAAAAAAAAAAAAAAAAAAAATCACTTTCTATGAATGATGAAAAATCAAGTTGTGAACTATGAATGAATTGTTTGATGTTTATTATGTCTTATCCTTTTGAAATTCATTCCTGTATAAGGTAGCTTTTTGAGTTAAGCAACGTTCACTGTCATGTAATGCTACCCCATTGAGGATAAAGCGATAGTACAAGATCTTTTTCTAAGCTTTTTTTTTAGATATATATTGTGCGTGTTATATACGTGACTAGGAATAAGTATGCAAGCCCAACGTTCTAGATATTATTAGTGGATAATTAGTTATTTTGAAATAATCAGTAGATTCAACCAACACACTCTGACGATGAATGCGAGGAGTCCTGGCGGTACGTCACTTATTTATTATTCACTAAAATTTTTATTTATTAAACATTAAAATATCAATTAAAATCATAGCTTATTACCGAATATCTTAATTCCAACGATGATTGCACCATCTTTGATTCGTATATTGCAGTGGGTTATTCAAAATTTTATTTTACTTGGGTACCCAAGCACCTACTGACCACTGGTTTACTAATTTTTCTAAAAACTATAAGTTCAGTACGAAGGAAATCATTTGTAATGAAGTAGTTAAGGTAACATTTTTTCTCGATTATATGAAGCGATCTAAAAAAAAATCAAAATACTTTTTTTACCTCTAAAAATAGGAAACTGTAACGTTGCACCTCACTAAAACACCTTTGAACACGTCGTATCACCTAAAACGTCAAAACACTCCAACCCAGCACACCTTCCGATACTTCGGTTTGGCTCAGCTCTGCTCTCACGATGAAAACTGCTTACATAGAGGAGGCCCTGCCGCAGACTGTCCGTTGGAAAACGTACAGTTCCCAAGGAAGATGACCGGGGTACACAATACGCTTATACTAATAAATATACATAACACAGAACTTACTTTTAGATTGACTTCTTTAGTTACTTACATAATATGAACACTCCCAGAGAATCGATGCTACCTCGCAATTTACAGACTTAAGCACGCACTTCTGAACTCATATACCCACACCCCCACACCTACATACATGCACTCGCATACGAAGTTCCCCACACGCGACTTATAGAACGGTTAACTCCGGGGTTACAACAACCCGGTTCGATCGTGAGAACACTTGGCCACAAGGTAACACCTTTGATCACGAGCTACTTCAAGCATTAACTCACCAACGAGAGCATACACTGCACATTCTCAGTCTCACCAGCTGGTCTGCCAATTAAGCCTTGAACAACCCTGCAAACTCGCACACACATTGTTCGCAGGGGGTTGACTTCTCCAGCTGGAATGCCGAGTCTTGGACAATGCTGCAAAATTGTACACACAATATACTCCCTAAAACGTCCTATCGCAACATACAGACGGCTTCTCGCCAACTGTCGAGGCTCAGACGACTCTTCGGAGATGCATGCACCGTTTTCGTTCTATTGCAACGGACAGACGGCCCTTCGCTGATAGCTGAGGCTCAGACGACTCTTCGAATACCTCGACTACACACACACACACACACACAATAAGTCCCTCTCAACTAGTAGCGTTGCAACTCTCGACCGTCCTGGATACATCGGCTCGCCCACGATTCAAATAGTCATGCCTGCCCAGCTCTCTTCCACGAACCACGCTCTCATGCACGTGTCTATTTTTTCTTGCGACTTCACTCTCTCTCTCTCTCTCTCTCTCTCTTAGCGATCTGGACCTCGCGTTTACACTCATCACTCTTATCCTCAACCACAAGGAAATTCACAGCGTGCCTTAATCATACACACACACTCACGCGCGCCTACGTGTACTTACACGCGCACTTTTTACCTTCACCCTCTACACAAATTCTACCCACAAATAATCTCTTACCGGCACCACCTACAAAGTCCTTCTCCAGCACTTTCCTACGAGTCGCCAACCTCACCTTGCAACACGCTATTACACATTTAGATAAGCCATCTTCAGCGTAGATCCTGGCGTCAAACTTTTCTAATATCACCTACTGCCCTCAAGACTCTTGGGGCTACACAGTCTCCAGCCATACCACAGATGAAATGATGCTTCTGGAAGGTCGCCATTAGCTGCTGTAATGTAGGAGATTGGATGATCTTGATGGTGCACACGGTTTACATATTTTCCTCTCAAAAGCCCCTCAAAGAGTCCTCTCAGTCTTGCTGCTCACGGCTTACTGCACTCAAAATCTCCTCTATTTCTCTCTTTCCTCTACTCCTCTCATAAAACCTAGCCAACACATACGACTTATCTCTCTTTAAATAAACACACACACTTACGCTTACTCCCGGTGCGATATAATTTACAAGTGACACTGTAAAAATACAATTAATATCTCCGATAATCATTACAAATCGACAACACATATATTCCTACTTTCCTACCGAATTACAATGAAATATACATCACCTATACTTACGCGCACAATTATAATATTATCATTCTTTAGAGTCTTTTAATACACATGTCTTTTTTATATTGTCGATTTTCACTCTCGCTCTTCTCTTGGTTCGTCTCACTGGCTGTATTTTTTTATTTTCCTGACCTCTTCCCTTGCATGAAACATACAAAAAGGCAAACACACGTACACAGGCATTGAAAACGAGCCTCAGGCATCAAAAATTGTATCGAGTCAAGTTTTGGGTCTTTTTGGCTCAAGAAGAAAAATGACTTCGTCATAAAATAAGTAGAACAATACGAGAGATTTAATGTTTGTCAAAATAAAGGTTAAAAATTCAAAAAAATCTAAAACAAATATTTGTGTCATTAACATTTTATACTTGATGTTATCGCAGAATTTTACCAATTATCAAATTATAAGTTCAACTGTCGACTCAATACGAAATGTGTTACAATCGATAAAACCACACCCTACGTTCATGAATTCAGTAAATAATAAAAATATTGTTGAATTATTAAAAATTATACCAGACAAAAATAAAAAAGTAATTAAGGAGGTTTGGGAGTATCATTCAGAGAGGCGAGGAACGGGGAGTCCCCCCTGCCCGCGAACCTGCGCTTCCTTTACCACGCACCTTCTTTTGCACTCTACAAACTTGAAACTGTACGACTGTAAATGCTTATATTTTTTAAAAATGCCTGGCAAGGCTTGATTTTTTTTTGTCGAGCATCTTTTTTTTGTACCAAGGTATCTATGAAAACGTTTTCTTTTATTTTAACTCATTTAGAATATACCTTAATTTCAATTAAAAGGCAAACCTAACCTTGCCCTCTCATAAGAGACCGTGTTCAACTGTCAATATTTCATAATTTTTTTCTCGAAAATTTCCCGTGGTGAAAAATCTTGAAAAATTCATGTGCACTCCTAATATGCTTAAATACAACATACATTTTTTTTGGGCACGATTCTACATTTTGAACTTTTCTCCCACACCTCCTTAAAAGAACGTAATCAAAGATATTTTCTTTACTTTATGACTTGAGCTTCCACAAACTAAAATATTAATTGACACTTATTTTCTCAACAATTGAAAAAAATTACGCTGCCTGTAGAAGCAATGATAGCCGATACATAACAGTTTACCATTAAGAAGCGTAACAGCAGTCTTACTACTTTTTCGACATCGTATTCCAGGCCTGCAACGAGAAAATTTTACTATACGTGGCTTCTAAACCATTAGACATCAGTTGGAAATGCACACTTAAGAAATTAATTTTCCAGAAGTGCGAGCCAAGTGAGTAAACATAAAGTCTCGAACTCTTTAGCATATGTTACAAAGCTACTTCTGTGTTTCTGATATTCATTACAATTATTTAAGGACTTGCTACTATGGTGTCATCTATACTTAATTTAACAATACCATCCAAGACTTGGCCACAATGGTAAAAAAGTTCATGCCAGTATAAGTAACCAACTTTAGAGCGCAGTATAACGGGACCTAAAATTCCTCCACACAAATAAAGTCATTAAGTAGCTGTAAATTAATCAGCAGTATTCCTGAATACAGAGAAATTAATTTTACGGCTCGATCAGTGGTGGCGTTAAAATCGGAAGTGTCATTGAATTACGCTTGAAAGTGAAAAATTTTCTATTAAAAATATCAATGCTACGTCAATGCTGAAATTAGTCGTAAATTACAATGTTGATTATACGTTGATTCAATGTTTAATCAATGCTCAATACTGAAGTTATAAGCTTTTAAAAAATTTATTTGAATTACAATGGAAATGCTAACATAAAAAAATATTATTTTGATGTCAGCAACTAATATAATCTTCAACAAATTCTGATTTAACGATCAAATATCGGATCAACGTAGAGTCAACGATGTAATTTATAACTTATTTTAACATTTATACTTTTAGAAGAGTTGTTATTGGCATCAAAGTTTTTACCATCGCAGCTAATGCTATCTACATATCCCTTATTCGAACACAAATACAATTGATACATTTTAATACTTGCATAAATTAAGCACTTTTTCCACTGAACGCCACAGTAATTTAAAACGAGTCATTTTATTGCCTTATTGCAGCACTTTTTCTTAACATACTACATTTTTTGCCTCAGTACATATTTCGAGATAAGATTGAAAGGATGGGTTGTTAGTATAGTTTTAAGAAATTTGCTAAAATGGCGTCAGTATTACTCAATTACTCAACACTATTCAAAACTAAAGAACTTGAGATGTTGTAGGTTTGAGTCCCATTTTCTTTGACAAGATGCTAAAAATTCACTTATCATGGTTTCAAGACAAATGGTGGATTTTCATAGAGTCTTCTTTTCCATGGCAAACCAACACCTGAACAAGTTATTAAGGAAGTCACTATTAGTTGTAGAAAGTTGATCCGGCAAATAGGATGGTAAATAGAGCATATCCTTTGATTAAATCTGATAACAGTCGTGATATAATCACTGCGTCCAGCAAACAGTACCCAGTAGAACAGATAGTTAAGTCGGCCATAGGAAACGTTAAATTGGGGGATTGCTCAAAAGAATACCATATATGGATTATGCAGTTGAATTCTCTGTGATAACAGATATATAAAAGGAATGGCTCTCAGTTTACAGGATTATTAGGTAAATGTGCTTGACGATGTTGGATACTACTGTGAGGAAATAATCCTCATAACTGCTCTAACATGGTTGACACTAGCGCTCTTTCAGCCTGGCATGAAAAATTGACCTATTTAAATAACAATATTACTCAAAATAATAGCAATGATAATAGTTACAATAATTAGGATCAAAAACAGTATTAAAAATAATAATAAGAGATTCTTTCCAGATTTACTAAAGTGTTTTAACATATCGGGAGTCAACTTTCCTTTGTTTCAATCGAGATAACAAAACGACAACTCCGTTTTGGAAAATTCAAGGATAATTAGGATAAACAAATGGCTTACGTAGTTTTTAACAGAACTCACATGCTACAAAAAGAAGTTTAGACTAACTGCAGCAGTACAGATAAAATTATGATTCTACTCCAAGCAGAGCTTGTAACGCTCTATTTTGGCATCCCTCTCCACAGCTTATGTTGAGTTCTTTATCTGTACACGGAGAGGGAAAAATGGCATTATCGCATGAGAGCGTCAATGCGCGATGAGCCTTTGTGGTGTGCCATGGGCTTTTACTGTAGGTACCACGAGCTAAGCGTAGGCTGCTATATTGCTATAGCGTCGCCAGTGTCTGTGCCGTAACGTCATCGTGAGACATTAGCCTATAGTGCCAGAAATTTATGATTTTAGAGCAGAGAGTTGACACCTTAAACGCATCATCTAGAGCTACGGCCAAAACGTAAAGCGGCGATGGAACCTTGTTCGTTGCGGTCTTGCATTTGCTTCTCACATTTTTTATTAGTACACTATGCTTTCTCTGCAGCATGCATGCACTCGTTGCCTGCGTAGCTTATAAATACCTACATATGTACGTTAAAATGTGTGTATATACACTGCAGCAGTGTAGCAGTGTACAGCTGCTTCATACGTTTATATACTGTCCATGCACTCGTGCGACAGTGCGAGCATACAGTTTTCATTACGCCGTATAATATTAACTTGCAAATAACTGCTGCTATTAGACACCAATTTTAACTAGGTTATATTTTAGCTTATTCAATAGTTCCTATAAGTGATTACAAGTAAGAATTAGTTAATCAAAAAATGCATTACTTAATATTACCATTGCTTAATAAAGTCTTACGAAATATAACCTATAAACTTATCGTAAGCCCATTAAAAAACGTATACATTATTAGAAAGGTTTTTAAAGTCGAAAGTATATGTTTGTTTGAAATCACGTATGATGGTCCAAAATTTAGTAGGATTCGTAACATATTTTATTGTGCAGATGATGTAAATTTTTAGACTTAATAATAACATGTTATTTCTTTTGATACACATTTTTAATCTTATCACGTACAGTTCATTCACGAAGATGATTCACTATACTTTTTTATTAACATTGATCACATCGTCTGCACCGCTCTTTCCACATGCGTCATTAAAAAAAAAAAACAATTTACAGCTATAATATTTTACCCTAAATACCAGAAAAATCGAACAAGATTGAAGGCAGTCCAAAGATACTTAAAGTTTCTTACCTTAATGATAAAGTTTACTTGTTTTTATATTTTGCAACGTTAATAGTTTAAGAAATGCATATTTCTTGCAAAAAAAACGTTAACTGTGATTGTTTTTATTTAAGGACGTTCGGTAGGGATAACGGGGGGACCACTTGCGGGGCAAGGGGGAAGTAGCGATGAGTGAAAACCTGGAATCGCCACGCGGGTCTCCAATGTGTGAGTGTTCATGTACACACATATATACACACATCAGGTGGTGTGCACTCTGCAGTGTCTGCACTGTCTGCTGCGTCGGTTACGGCAGCGTATGTGTATATTTGTAACGTATTTGTGCTAAAGATGTAAGTATTTGATTTTTATTCGTTATAACAATGTAATAAAAATGAGTAAATACATAAAAGACTTGTGACAGACATATGTACATACAATTATATTCGTAGCTAATGTAAATGAAATTCTTGAATTTTTATGTGACTTAAAAAGTCTCATTGAAAGTGATATATTAAATAATTAGGACATACTCTAGTCTCTGCCATTACTACAAGCATGTGATTTTGTTATCTTGTGTAAAAAAATTGTATTGTGTAAAAATTACAAATTAAAAATTTTATTAGGAAAAATAAATATGTGTTATTATAATACATTGTTTTGTCATAGGTACGGGTGGAACCTATGTACATACACTCACACACATATATAAGCTTATGTTTTATACAGAAGTACATAAATATCTACCACAATGTTCAAATATTTACCGATTTACGTCCTGGAACATTTTGAATTTCCCGCTTCCTGCGACGTTGCTGTTGCGTTTTTGTCGAACTATTGTTTAATTTTCTTTTTCATAAACTAATCAGACGATCATCCCGAAACTTTATGTACATATAGTTAATAACATTATCTGTGACATAAAAAAATTGGAGACATTCATCACGCCAATTTTTTTTAAACTGAGTTTTTATAAGTTTCCCCATAAGCGACCGTGTTAAAATGACTGAACTTTGAAATTCAATATCTCGGAAACAAAACAGACAAACCTCTTGAAATTTTAACAGCTTTATTGTAACAACAATAAGAATGTCTGGTTAAAATTTTAAAAAGATTCATCACAGAGTTCTATCTCTACCGAACGTCCTTAACGGAAGAAATAAAGCCTAAATTTCATTTAAAAATCGCAAAAAATAGTGGGTACTACGACTTTAGATAAGCGATGTATAATATAAAAGTTTCAGAATAATTGCAATAATCTCTTAACTGCCCTTAATAACTTAGAAATTCTATGGCGCAAAAAAAATTAATAAATTTTATTTGGCTTCTAGGTGTTTTAAAACAAAAAATTTGGAGAACGATAAGAGTCTGCAATGCCTATTGAGACATAAGTTTCATGTTAAAGGAAATAAATAGTTTCTTACTTATTTCTATCAAATTGTAATGTAACTGTAGCAAAAAATTAGTTTTTTATCTTAAAAAAATTTCAAATCAACTTATAAGTCATCGTGTTTTATTTGAGTGAGCGATAAAAATTCTCATTTTTGTGTTAAATAACATATTTATTACTTTGTAAACAACTGTTAACAATTACGCAGGTGGGTAGAGTTTTGGGCGAGGCACACGCGAAGTAAACGTTAGACAAGAATATAAAGAAATAACTTTATTATTACTAAATAATAGTCTATAGCTAACCTTTCTTTTGCGCTAATCTTTCGAATGATGAGATCGTTAAAATTTTCCTTCATCATATTTATTTGCAGTACGATACCTTTTATCTCCTTTCGCTTGGGGCAGCTTTTTCCCTCATCGTCGCCATGTCCTTTGTGATAAAAGCCGAAGATCTTTTCTGGGGCCGGACATTCAGCTGGGACATAGCCAAATTGTCCGCATCGACACTTTGCCATGAACGGGTGCCTGGGATTGAAATATCTGCCTTGATCACGACCTGTAGATTGAGCACGATCGGTCGATTGACTACGGCTGTAATTTGCCGAAGCTCCAGAGGATGTTTCGATCTTCTGTTGTCGAATAGTTTCTTATTCAAGAAGAAAGGTCTTGAGTCTTTCATAAGAAAGGCCAGAAGAATTCAGCAATTGATGAATAAAATCTACGATTTGCACATGAGGGACAGACAGTTGAATCGACTGGTAGAACAGATCTCTTTTTTCCGTTTCTCCCAGCGGATTAGTATCTGGTGAACTATCGTAAGTTCTCACGAGTTCCTCAAATAAGTCCCAGTGCATGCTCCGAATTTTTTCGTTTCCTGGGGTCGTATTTTAAATTTGCAAGTTTGCGTCGAATACTGGAAGAGTTTAGACAAGATTCGTATTTCTTGATTTCTTTCAGTTTCTTTAATAATTCTACGGCATCTTTCATGTAAACCGTTTTCAAATAGTAATTTTGATCAATCCTGTTGATTAGAATATCATGGACACAAAATTTTTGTTTTTCGATAACTTCTTCATCTAATCCTACGACGGTCTGGAAATTTTGGTCTATCACATGCAGAAGATCCATAGAACGAAGTTCAGAAGCGAAATAATCATAATAGAAATCGAATTTTGTACAGACAGAGAGTTTGTAATTTCTCTTAAACGTATCTTTTCCAATCAAGTCCAATCGAGCTCAAGCAGCCTCAGAATTTATCGAAGTGTTGTTTCAAATTTCAGATTGAATAAAACTTCGAACATGAACATCAGTCAAAGATTTGTTGAGCAAAGATGAATTTACCTGGCTCGTATTATTTCCGGCTCCATCAGCCATTGAGGGGTCACCGTTGGCTCGGAGTCGAGCAGACGACGACGTAGACGTAGAAAGTCCAGTCGTATCGTCACAATTCCTGGCGTTTTTTTCTGCTCACTTGCGATTCTGCTTGACTTCCTTCATTAATCAAGCAACAACGGGCTTGTTAGTCGCAACATCAGAAGGGATTTGGCAGCATGGCAGCATGGCAGCGGGTTGGTGTTAAATCCTGAAAATGTCAAGTTCGAATTTTGCTTTTTAATCATTTGGTTCGAATCAGATTTGTTGGCTCGTCCAGTTTCTATATCCTAAATGCTCAAAATTCTGGGCTCTGAAATTTGAGCTCTCTTTTTTTCTGAGATCTCCTATTTATCATTCAATTTTGAATTTTCGAATTCTGATTCAAATTTTTTGAATCTCAAATTTTTCTTCAATACATCATCGAATGTTCGTTTATTGTCATGATCGAATTGCCTGGGCACGATCTCATTAAGAGTAATGAAGGATTTAGACTTAGCAATGTTGTTAAAATTGACAGACATGGAGCCCCTTGTTATGCCAACAATGTTTGATAAAACTCGAAGTTCCTCGTCCAACACACCAGTTTCTTTTCCTGTATATTCCATAAAATTTACTCGATTCGAAAAACATGAAGAAGTGTCAGACAGAAAGAAAGTGCCTCAATCGACAGATCGGACAACTAATACTATTTTAAAAGGCTAGGCACGCATTCTCGTCCCGGTGACTTCGTACAACGATTACGCGCGCCTACGAGCCATATGAATTTCGGAAAATCACACGCGGATTATCTCAATTATGTGTTTTTAGTAATTGAAGGGCCAGTCGATTGAGTTCGAGTTAGGCGAGTTTAATTTCCAATACACACCAAGCTGATATTTTAATCCTGTCTTGATGGTTAGAACGACAATGTCGCAGTTTAAAATCATTTCCAAGATTTCGTCTCCATGAGTTTCATCCAACTCGAAAGTCGCATTTGTCTATTTTAGGAACGCATTCAAAGTACCTTCATCTGAAAATTTATGTCACTATAGCTATTCGATTTAAGTTCGACTCGGAATTCAGAAAATTTTGTACATGTCAAATATTCGAATTTAGACTAATCAATTTTACTTGGTGTACTGACGCGGGTTTTCGTAGCAAGCTACGAGAGTGTCAAATTGAACCAGGCGATCGAGAGACAGGCAGTACAGTATATAGGTATAGCTTGGAAACGGATGGCAAACACGGCAGCAACCCCTCTCCTCTTTCTCCGTTTCACCGCACATAGTCACTGGCCGGGCGACGCGCAGATATGGCTCGCACACGTATACAACCACACAGGCAGCCGGACACAGCCATGCAAGAGCGCGCCATGTGTTCGCCTTCAGAGAGAATTGACGCAAAGATAGACCATGCTTGCCGCGCTCCCCCACTATCTCTCCGTCTCACTTGTCCCGGCCTGTACCTCAGATCGTCACGCACGCCGCGCTGGCATTTTCCCGCTTCTTGGAAATGGACAAACAAAAAACTAACGCGATTCCGATTTTTTTTTTTGCAGAGATTAACTCGGAAGTTAAGACAAATGATGAACTCAAATTTAACAAATAATAAGCTCAAATTTTTTCTTCAAATACAGACACCGTGCTCCCGTACCCTGCATCACAGCTCAATCGAATTAAACCACGCAACTTAATGGGAAATATCACATACCCCGAGAAACTTTCTCCAGGAGGGTACTATGCTCAACAGGAGTCAAATCCCTGTCACGATTTCAGACGCCTGCCCTTGATGACAGAGGAGACGTGGTGCTGATGTAGTTAGCCAGCGGCGTGGTGTCTCCTGGCGATGACTTGTTTTCAGAGCTCTTTGGCCCGGTCCGCTCGCTGCCGTTGCTCTCCTCGTGCCCTTGACTTACCCGGGGACTGGTGTCGGTTTTACTGTCTTCACGGACATCGTCAGCCTCCGAAGGCATCCACTTGTCGGGATTCATCGCCATCCACATTGGACACGACACCTCAAAAAAACTGTCAAGCACACACATCTTTCACTTGTCGAGGTCGCATTATTTTTTTAGTTAGCCTTGCGCACGTGGAAGCAGACTGGGGGCCATAACCTTTTAACAATTACACAGGTGGGTAGAGTATTGGGTGAGGCACACGCGAAGTAAATGTAAGACAAGAATATGAAGAAATAACTTTATTATTTTTAAAAGGTATACAAAGGTATCGAGTAGTACAAGGAGTCGTAGGCTTTAACAACGAGAGCACGTCTATATAGCTCGAGTGGTTGAATTAGAGAGAGGCAGTGCTGAGCAAAAAGAGGCGCTGCGACTGTGTCGAGTTAAATATACAGACTCGATACAATGCATGTGCGAGAAAGCCAGCACCACTAATATTTTAATAACACACCTCATATATAACTAATAATGAAATGGTTCTTGGAATATATATATGGGATACTTTACGTCAACGGACACAAAAATAAATTTTTTTTCCTTTTTACTTCGGGAATTAGTACTACTTTATTAAAAAACAATAATCAAGTTTTTCAGATTATTTAACCAACAATCTTGCCGTCAGCAAAGGTCACAATTTTGTAATTTTTTCTTGGACACGTAACTTGTTGATCTTCAGTTTTACTTTTCCCAAAAATACTATTATTTGAACGTTTCTTTGAAAAACCTAAATACGTTAGATATCGCTCATATTAGAAAGTACTGGATAGAAATAAAGCCTGTACAACATAGTTACGGTGATTTACAATAGTCTCACTAAAGATGTTTTGAATAAATGAATGTGTGCATACAATAATTCGTACAAATAGTTTATAAATATACTGCAACATCCTATTAGTCTAATCTAGAATTTCGTATGACTTAAGCGTGAATATCTTAATTTCAGTTTCAGGACTAAGATTCATAATAAATAAATTTATGATCAGCCAGATCATAAGCCATCTTAGCCACCAAGAACTCCGAATACTCCATGCTATTTACTGTGAAATTAGGAAGTACCTGTTACCGATATCACACTGTTAGCAGCTCTGCTTAATTTTAAGAATATGTCTGTCCCAATTATACACAGGGAAAATTTAGCTTGCAGCTTACTTCACGATAAGATCACATATCTTAAGGGCTGAACCAGAAGAAATTTGGGAAATAAATTTGAGAATTTTAAGATACACAGATCTCATTATCGTTGTTTTAACGAATTTCTGGCCTATATTTGTTGGTATAGCTGTAAAATAGAAATGAAAAGACTGAAGTGAACTAAAATGCATCAGCCATACTAGAAAAAATACTTATTTTTCAATATTAAAAAATTCAAGTATGCAAATCTGAAGTGAGTAATAACGTGGTAACCGAGGCTTTGTCTGCTTTCTCAAACCTACCTTGTCACGCTTCCGCACGGAAGATTGTTGTTACCAGAATAAGCTATACCAAAAGTGATTAGCATAGAAAAATAACATACAGGTCTTGAGATTTCTGCAACCAGTCTCACATTTTTACATACTTATCTGGATCACCGAAAAACCTGTGACTAGTCGGTTTTATAACTATACTAGTACAAGTTTTTCAATAGCTTTGGTACAGGATTTTTCTGTACCATGGATAGTCTATTAAATTTGTATACTGCGCATGGCTTTCTACTGTACCACGCATTCGCGCATAGTACGTGCGCTTATATATAGTGGAGAAATCCTAACCCCTTAAGCTTCTGTCAAACTTAAAATCAAGTTTTGTTAGTAGTCGGTTTTCCTTAAAAATTACTTATTATAAAATAGAATCATAAACAAATTTATGTTCTTGTGTTTTTCTACTAGATGACTCAGAAACAAAGTTACCATTAATTTTATACATGATAACTTGAATTGGAAGAAAAAGCAAAAAGAAACAATCTAAAATAAACTGTAACTTTTTTTTGAAGCCTTGTAGAAAAAAAACACAAGAGTACAAAGTTATCTGAAATTGTATTTTCTTACACAAAAAAGTGGATTTGACAGCTAAAAGTTAATTTAAAAAAAGTTTGATTTCAACGCTTGGCTTCGACAACATTGAATTCTCAATTTTTAAGTTTTTGAGTACTTGTATGAATGAAATTTTTTAAAATAAAGTATTAATTGGTTTTTTGTTTATGACTGACGATAATGTTCATTCATAATCATGTACTTAAGGTTTAAAAAGTAAAAACTGTAATTTTCTATACAAGTATTTCTTATAAACTTATTTTTTTCCATCCAAAAGCACTGTATTTAATCAATTGCCTAAGAATTGATCAACTTTTGTACTTGTTCATTTCTTTGATTGAAAATTTTGTGTAAATTACATAACAAGCTTATTAATAAGAATTATGAATAAGTAAAATGCATATTTTTCTCTTAAATCTTTTTGGAAAATAATGTATGTATAAAGACGTATGTATATATATATAAATGTACTGACATTTTGAATGCTCCAACTGGCTGACTCACTTTCTGTACTGGTACAGGAAAAAACCGTACCATGTATCGGATTTTAACGTACTAAGCATAAGGTTTAGCTTTACTCAATAAGGTACTTTAAAGTATACTACCGTACCAAATATACCTGTACCAGTCCACATTTTTCTTGTACAGAGTATCGAAAATACTTGTACTTACATATAGAACCTGTTTTTCTGGTAACAACAATTCTCCGTGTACATCATATAAGGCCTTAAGCAAAGAGAAGAAAGGAAAAAAAAGCTGATTAATAACTTTAAATCACCTTACTCATCTATCACGATACAGTAAAGCGGGAAAANGACATTCTATATGCTCCCACTGGCCGACTAACTTTCTGTACTGGTACAGGAAAAACCCGTACCACGTATCGGATTTTGACGTACTAAGCATAAGGTTTAGCTATACTCAATAAGGTACTTTAAAGTATACTACCGTATCAAATATACCTGTACCAGTACACATTTTTCTTGTACAGAGTATCGAAAATACTTGTACTAACATGTAGAACCTGTTTTTCTGGTAACAACAATCTTCCGTGCGTTGGACTTAAGAGAGTATCCCCTTTATGTATAATAACATCAAGATTTTTATAATGTTTAAAATGTAGGTGAATAATTACAAGACAAAGCTCCTTTCTAAGCTACAAAGCTATATTTCTAATAATATTGTTGGCCAAATAACTTCATAGAAGTATAATTCCATACTTGGGTATCTAAGCATCCACTATCCACTGATTTTTAGTACTGTAATATTATGTGTTGTTGTTTTGGGTGACAATCAGATAATACGATAGAACTTTAGGAGTATTATATTTAAAAAAAAATATATTCTGTTGCATAACTCATAAAAATTCGAGTGGAGGCGTCTATTCAAGCGCATTTGAAGCTGTTAACTGCGTTACAAGAAACTTTATGAATTAATAGTAAAAGTAACTATTTACGTTTGGACAACTAACATGCATTTTCATGATGCTAAAAACTATTAAAAGTGCAGAAATTCAATCACCACACTAATCTATCAAAACGGGGTTAGAATAAAAAAAAAATAGAAACATTAAGAGAGATATTAATGTCATCCTAGAAATCATTCACAATACGATTAAAAAAAGTTTTTCTGCATTGATATCACTTTAAAATAGGATTAACAAAAGTGTAAAATATAAATAATAGTTCTTTTCTTGTTAATAGTTTGTCCTTACAAATCCACACAAAAAAATTCTCGGTGACAGATCTGGATAACATGAGCTTCTAGAGATAGATATAAAATTTTGCAAATTATTGATGACAGGTAACGTAAATACCTTCTAAAAGAAAATTCTAATTAGATAAAAAACCTCTTTTAATCTTGATAAAGTACCTGCTTATTTCTTAATGTTTTTGTATAACTTCATCTTCTTTAATCTACAACTAGCAGTTTAAAATTTGTAGATATAATTATAGTTATAAATAATAGTTGTAATAACAAATATAATAACTTACATGGATATGTTTTTTATTTAACTACATAGTAGCTATAAGGACCTACATATTTCAGCTTTTAAATGTAGGCATTTACTGCTGTGAATTTTGCGAGTCTTTAAAGAAGAAATTTGGGAAAAATTTATAGCTATAACAACTTACCTCGTTTTAATAGTTAAAATTTTTATATCCTTTTATTATATAGTTATTTTTGCGGGACTGTCTACACCCCCCACACACCTCCATGGCTCCTCCACAAGCCCCCCACAGAAACTTAGAATATTTTAAGAAAGTGTTATAATAATCCTGTTTTAATGAAAATGTATTAAAGAAGGGGTAATTTTCTTACCTTAAAGTCGTCCACTACATCTTCCCATAAAAACTTAAAATGTATTGTAAAGATACTTTATCATAGGGTTATTAAGGAATATTCACCTCCACAGCCTCTCCACACCTCCTACATTAACTTATAATTTTTTGTGAGATCACTTTATGATAGGGACAAGACGGGCTAATTCGCTACCCATTTCATGAAAAATTTAGAATTTTTCTTACATATGTTATTTTTATATTTGTCGGCACCTTACAATAGTAAGTCTCAATGGTATGTCGAATAACAGTACGTATAAATCCTTTTATACAGTACATATAGTATTTTTAATTTACTTTACACAACTCTTTGTCGATGGTAATGGCACGCAGAGCACGTAAAGATCGATTTATAATAAATAATTAATTTGTCAAAAGTATTACTGAAATTATAAAAACAATCATGTTGTAATATTTTATCTTGAAATTTAATGCGTTAATATCATTGTTGAGGTTATTTTTCAATAAAATATTGTTAAAAAAAAAACTTTAGCCCCACTAATATATATTTGAGAATCAAAAATAAATAAAAGTTATACACATGTTAATAAAATGTAAACATATATATGTATACGTACGTATACAACGTGCTCACGTACGTATACATATCGGGGTCCATGGAGAGTAGNATATATATAAATTGTCATACGTTTATGTACACAAAGGTCTACTACTTAGGTCGAGTGTTCTATAACCACACCTACTAGTAATTGTTGTGATTTATAGGTCCTTATATCTTGTTCTTATGTTATAGTATCATACGTCCGAATACACAAAGGTCCATTGCTTAAGGCGTTCGACACTCGGAAAAGGGACAAGGAAAATGATGGAAGGCCACCCACTACTGGGAGGGGGTAGGGGGAAATGACAATTTCGCTGCAAGAAGGTCGCCCATCCCCTTTACGCAAAGCATTGCATGATCAAACTAATAATTAAATTATAGTTGTTATCTTTAAAAAATCAATAACAATAGCAACAAATAAGCTCAAAGTTTTGTAAGAACACGCTAGCTTTTCACTTTAGTTTAGTAGGATCCATTAGGTAGCGTAGAAGTAAAATCGAAGCTACCTGCAAAAGAAGTGGGACTAGTTATAATATCTCCAAAAAAATTTCCGAGTTCTGTAATCGTTCAATGGCAATGCATCAAGTTAATAAATTTTAAAATATTTTAACACTTACATTTATTATATCCTATTCATTGATTAGTCACATAAATTGACTAGTTTTTACTCGGAAAGCTTGTTGATAAAATAAGTAGAGCTTGCGAAACCAAACAAGGCTTAGTTATAAGCATGCCCAGAAACACGAAACTGCAAAGCCTGGCCCATTTAATTAGCTCAGCGAGTAAGCTTTAGTGAAGCATATGCCTAAGAATAAAAAACTGACGAGCTTGCAAGCTTGAGCAAGGTTTTTCCAAAGGTACGCCCATTTAATAGTTCCAATCCTGGCCAACCTAATGAGTCGAGCTTGCAAGCTTCACCAAGGCTTTGACAAGGGTGTGCCAATCCTAAGCTTGCTCAAATTAAATTCTCCGCAAGTTTGCGCAAGGCTCGCCAAAGGTATGCCAAATACATACTTACAAAATGCAGAGCTTGGCACAATTTCATTGCCTAAAGTTGGCATAGCTTGGGACAATCAAGAATTACGAGCTCCATTAGATCGTGCTGATGCTGATCTCAGAGTTATACTAAGACCATGTGATACAGAGCAGCAAGTACAAACTTGTTTACATAAGTCATCCGAGGGAAACTCTGCAAGGAGCCCGCAGAAAAGACTGGCATACTTGGGAAAAGAAGGGTAATTGCGAAAAAGAACACAAGGATAGTAAATGTTAAGGATACTGAATACGTTATAACCCTGCAGACGGGTATAGGTGGGTTTAAAAATACAGTAATATACTTATTCCCAAGAAAAAAGAGTGAATTGTGGCACAGAGGTCTTATTCCATCCTTATGACTGCGTCCATTCGACGAAACCGACTGATTTATTAAATAACGATAAATAATGGAACCACGACGCAAATATGAAATAAATGCAAGAAAGCTAACACAATGATGCAAAAGAAAAACTTCTAAATTTAAATACAGTGCATTAATAGCTAAATATAAAACTAAGTTATAAAAACGGAATTTCATGACTGACGAAACTTACGTTGACTAGTGGAGGATAGGATGCGATAGGGCCTAAAAAATGAATAAAAAACATACGATTTGTGAGCCTCTGATAAAGATATAATTAATATAAAGTGCGCGTCCGCATTGCTCTCCTATTCGTCATCATATAATCGTTCCGTGAGTGCAGATGTTTGCCATGGTGCTCATAGTACGCAAACGTCGAAGCTGCACGCGGCTTTGATTTAATGATTCAGATGAACAAAAAGAAGAATTTATGAAAAAACATTAACGCGTCGCAGCGCAACAGAAACGTTCAAAAACTCAAAACGAACAAAAATTACCCTAGACAAGCTAAGTACACGATGTCTCAGAATAAACTGGAGACCACTCTGTACAGAGGCAAGTATCAAACTGAACAAAGCCCATCGAATCTTCCTAGTAATGACATTTTTACTCTCTCCTTCAACCCCTTCCCCCCTTTCTAATAATGTGCGCCAATTAACGAACGTGCTATTCACCTCTAATCTTAATCGAGCGTCGGAATGCGAACAATGCCAAAGGCGAGTGAGAGAGACTAAGTATTCAGTTTTAAAAGGGAGAGAATGATAGTTTAGAGATAATTACGAAAACGGACATAATCAGGATGTGTTTGAAACAAATCTGTTTATTGATTGTCTCGTTTTAAATAATACAAACAAAATGTCATTTTTATAATTATAAGATAATTTTTGCTTTCTACGATTCCAACTAATTCAGTATTTTTTTATTTTAAATAACTAATAATAAAAAGCTTGTCTAGAATTTTAATTTAAAAAACTGAATATAGATGACAAAATTAAGAGAATTCAAGTTTTTGTGCATTAGAGCTTGATGTATGTGCGTACTTGTGTGTTAAAAAAATGCTGTTTTTTATGCTAATACTATATAGGTATACCTGATATCCTGTAACAACCTAGTGGAGGTTGGAAATTCTATACAATGCTTAAACGTTTAACCGAGTGTTTCGCCACTCACAAATTTGTATACTCAACACCAATAGAATTATCATCTTTTAAGGGAGTGTCTATTTTTGTTCAGAGACGGATTCCGGAAATCAAGGATCCTAAAAATAAACCTGTTGTACTTACTAAGACTGTAAGTATTCCTCTTCGCTTGCACAATAAAACATTTTCTTTTTTGGGTCCTGCTTGCCCATCTGGTACGGTATTTTTAACGGAACTACCGTCACAATCTTCCAGTCTTCAGGTAACTCTTCCTCTTCCCAAACTCCTTGCAAAACATCCTGAAACTTATCACTCATTTCTTTCTCTGCGTACAAACAAGCTTTATTAGTAATACCGTCGACCCTAGCTACTCTGTACTTTCCCTCTGTTCTCTTGATCTCATTTCTTCTTTTACATTCCAATCGTTCTTTAAAGTATTTTTCTATTTATCTAGGCACATTTTATTTACAATTATTTAATTTTAATTTTTTTTTTAATCAATTTACAAACTTCTGGACATCATTATTATTTCTTATGTTTCTTAATAAAGTTTTGTCCTTCTCTTTTTCAACATATTTTTTCACAACACATTGCCCTTGATTTTCTTCTTCCTGCTACATATCTATCTTTCCTCCCCTCTTTATTTCGCTAAGTCGTCAAAGCTTTCTTAACTTTCCTTACACTATTGTCCGATTCTTCATGGCCTGACCTCCAATCCCCATTTTTAATAGCCTCTTTTCTCTAGTTATAGACTATCTTTTTTATTTCTCAGGTTCTGGCGTCCCTTATCTTTTACTACACTTTATTTTTACATTTTATTTTCACTTTTAAAGATAGATACAGATTTAATTCTGTTTTCTACCCTTATCCATTTTTATTTTTTCTCAGCTAACCCTCATTCATATGAAAGTCACCAACCTTGATCTGTTATAACTTCTACCATCCTAAATTTCTCATTACTTATCATCATGTTTTTACTTCTACTAACCATTTACCTGTTCTTATCTCAACATTTTTACCCCCTATAATCCTTCTAGCCTAATACTAAAATCTCCCCGAACAATAGTATTTTTCATTTCTTTACAATTAATTTCATTTAGTAAGTTTATTTCTGAATCTAAATTTCCTAAATCATATGCCACAAAAATATTTATTGTGCTTGTACCTTCCACCACTTTCAACCTTAGAAATCCTGCTCGATTTTACTTATGCAAATATCTACCTTTTCCAAACCAAGCCTTTCTAATTCCAATCAAAAAACTCCCCTTTGTTCTATCTTTTTTCTCAATTTTGTTATCGTGAAAGGCTTTCCAATGAAAAGTTCCAAAAAGAAAGTCCCAAAAATCTTTATCTTTATGATGTTATCCTGTTACCTTTTAAAACAACAGCAATTTTGAATTATTTTAGCAATTACAATAATCGATTTTTACTATCGGTCTTTTAACACTTTTCCTTACTCTTAAAATTTTCTCACTTTTGTTCTTGTACCGTATCCGATAACTTCTATCTTCAATTAATATCTCTTTGGTGAACCATTCTTTTAATTTTCAACATTTCCCTACCCAACATACTCACACCACTCATACCTGTAGCCAGAATTCACGATGAGCCTTTTTGTTGCGACCTTCCATCACCGTTGCCTCCATTTAATTTACGATGAATCCTGCTTTTAGCGTGTTGCTTTCCCCTTCTAACTCTCCTAGCCTCTTTTCCACGCCATCCAGTTATTCTGCTAGCTTTATCTGTTTTTCTTTCATATCAATGCTGCTCTATCAAGATTCATCCGTTCTTGTTTGGCATGGATTACCTATAAGACCAGATTTTGTGTCTTTTGCATCCTATTTCATCTCGTACCTGCCCCTCGTCATCCTCACGAGGATAGCACCGCCTTTTTCTATTTCTCAGTTGCTCTTGGTAACCCATGGCTTTCAATTTTTTTTTTTTTTTTCTGTGCGTTCCATGCTGTTAAGACGAGCACTTGAAGTGTGAAAAAGTATATTAAAATATGAACTAGGAGGCATTTACAAACTGCTTTGAAAAAGTTTTGATTTATTAAAATAGTAGTTAAAATACAATTTAATTACTGACACACATAAGAACCTACGTGAAAGTGTGAAATTGTAAAATAAAATAAATTTTTTTTAAAAATACGTTCGGGAAAAGATATTAAAGACTATGTATGAACTCATAAAATAATCTTTGAAAAAACGTAATTTTGTTTTAGCATTATTAAATTTTTTTTTTTAATTTTGGTTGGAACCTCCTTAATACGTCCTTCTTACTTGGTGACTAAACATCATACTTTACGCGTAGAAATGTATTTTTTATCACTTGAAAATCATGAAATCATATATTTTGTTTCTATAAATATTGGCCTACAAGAACAACTCTTGACACATGATACCATAGTGTTATTAACACTATTTACTTTTTGTAAAAGCCAAACAACTCTCCCAGCTTATAAATTAAGTCTGAACGTGATGCAGACATCTAAGTTACAATCCCAATCTTTAACAGCCACGAATAAATTACTAGTACTATAAATGAGTACTCAGCATGGAAACCGTACTGTCACTGGCCATCGACACAAGCACTGGCTGATGGTTACTACCTGAAGATAAACTAGTACTACACCTCTTATTGAATACAAGCACGCATATTTTTGCAGAGATCATTAAGAAATGAGTTTTTTTAATTACTTATGCAGTTGTATTAACTAACGTATGTGAAGGATCGTACAAATACGTAAAAGGCTATACTCTGCCTCACTGTTTACGATAACTTGGATTTTTCAGTAGTCTATGAAAAATTATTTCACTTGAGGATGACTTAATGTTACATTTAATACTAGTGGCACACGACAGTTAAAAATTTGTTTGATTTTTGCTGACATCTTGAATGAAACATAATAATCAGATGTCCTGGTTGCAACGAACAAAACAATACTGAAAAATCAATTTAGAGCAAATAGAGTGTTTTACCACTGCAGTATATCAAAATGTCATTATACAAATATTTTACGTCAACAAAACCAGTAGTTTCATATCAGTAATAAGAAATATCGTTAAAAAAAATCGCCAAAAGGTGCTGATGATCTCAATATTTTATTTTTAAAGCAAATTTAAAGTGGTTTAAGGAGTATAATAAAAAAAAAAAAATTTAATATAATATTTAATACAAAAAATCATGATCTCAACCAGTCGTCTTTACATAAAACAATGATTTATGAACGTTATAAGCATGTATGTTCAATTTTTATTAATCACAATAGTTTGATTCAAACAGTTTACGAAAAAGAAGTAAAATCTTTGTAAAAAAAACTAACTGTATTTCAAAATGCGAGGTTGGACAAGATTGATGCGTTAGGTATCTATTGGGGAAAAAAACCAAGACTACAATAATAATAACGTAATACAGTATTTTGCAGTGCAAAAGTCATATAAATGACAGAAACTATGATAATATTAAGTGTCTTTGTTAAAGCTAAATAATACTTCTAATTTTATTTTTTGAAAAGTATTCAACGAAAGAAAAAATTAAAAAAGTTATAAGATCAACAAAAAAAGTCAAGTTGGTTGCTAGATCAAAGAGTTCCTACTCACCAAAAATGATTTAATATTGAAAGAAATGTCATTATCAGGATATCTGAGTAACTAAAAACTTTAAAAAACGGGTAACTCATAGTTCTCCAAGCACCTTAATTACACTATCTTAGTACTTCATTGTCGAATAGGAGGAAATCGGGATTACGGGATTCAAAATATAACATCAGTTGCAATCACATGTCCGCAGAAAAAAGCTGCTGATTGTGGAATACATCAAAGAGAATTCTCACACTACCATTGCTCTATTTGTATTCTGCAACAGCGTTCATACGTAAATAAATAGATGTGATGAATGAACGAAATAACCAATGAAAGTAACAGAATTCGGTAACAAAAGTTGAAAATTGTCATATCATTGATATTTTTCAATAAGAACGATTAGATTTTATTTAAAACATATTATTTAGCGCAATACAATACCGTAGTAATTATATAGAAACGCGCTTATTCTCAAAAATTAGTGTTAGCTCATTATTTTGTTAGCTCAGTGCGTAAAGTAATTCTATTCAGCCATATGTGACCGCTATAGGCTCAATATTTTTGCTAAATACGTTTATTTTCTTTGACGCAGTCCGATCTGCAGTTTCTGCAAGATTAGAATTGAAAAAGAATAGGAGAGCTTTTTTCGACGCAATTTGTCGTCTGTAGCTCGTTTTTGTAATTACGGCTTAACGACTGCCCGTATTCACACAACTAATACAGTCATATGCTTAATATGAGTCAGTCACGAAAAACGGACTACTTCAAGTCCCAGTTGATAACAACGTCGTGTAAGGAGATTTTGGTCAAAAAACTTTTTTAAATAATTAAAGGAAATTTTTCGCTGAAGGTACAATTCTTATCATCAAAAATTTATCCTTTAGTTCCAGATTAAAAGAAAAGGCTATTTAAGCGTTATGTTTATAATATATAACTATTAAAATTGTAAATCCCTCGTTTGTCAAGGAGGTAGACTTAATTTTTACTCCATCAAAACGTTGATTAGAAATAATTATTTTTATTGAAAAACTCATAGAGTTCAACTACATTCTAGACTTTGCAAGGAATCTTGTAAGCCACAATTCACTGAGATTGATCGAGAGTTGATGGAGACAAACAATAAAGAGTTAATCAAACAGTCTATGATGTGTTTTTTCACTTTTTACTTTTTAATTATAATTTGTTTTACTAAACTCGGGCGAAATTTTTAATTAATCGAGTTAAGAACGTGTGACAATTCTTCTTTCGTTTAAAAGTTGCATGATAAAAAGTTTATATGGTATGTATTTAATTCTCACCTTACCAACATCTAGCTAGATATAGTTTATTTAATTTGAAATAGTCTTACTTCAGACAATTTTAAAATTAAGACAAGAATTGTAGCATAATTTTGTTGATTACCAAGTAACTCATGCCGCTCTATGTGTATCACCACCCAGTCATCCATCAGTTCTATTGACAGCTCAATTTGTTTGTTCATACAAGAAGAAATTCCGTATTTGGTGGTATTTATCTGTACAAGTATGAAAAACTTCTTTAACGAGTAATACATGTCTAGACATAATAACTGTTCGACATTCAAAATTGCTTTTGAGGGAGCAGAACATCAGGAACAGACATACGTGTACATGCATGCGAGAGCTGTGAGCTGCGAGAGCCGACTGCCGAGAGCTTATATAGATGGCAGCCAGTGTTCCTACAAAAAATGCATATATGAAGCTATATAAAGATAAAGCCATGCATATGGATGTATTTCTTTCCCTTTTACTAGGTACCTATCGTACCCACGTTTTGATATTTTCCTCCACTCCTGGAAACGTGCGTGTAGTTCGGCTGGTTCGAAGCGACATGACACTTAAATCAGTGAAAAAAAAGCGACACACTCTCTACTATAGGCACTGGTTATCTTACTACTTATCTTTGGCTATGGAAGTCATCACCAGTAGCCCTACAAAACCACGAAGAGACAGAACATCTTGATACTTAATTTTAAGAAGAAAAACAACAACCAATTAATATTATGATCTGTCTACTTATTACAATTTTGTTTCGTTATAATTTTAAATTTCAATTGTTCTGTATTTGCTCATTATTTTTTATTTCCTTAAAAAATTCGTCTTTCTCTACTACAATGTAGAGATCACCATTATATACAACCATAATTTTCATTAGATAAGATTTTTAGTACAAAATCTTCAAGTTTTCTTCTTTTAAATGATTATTTTTTAAAATTTTACTACGAAAATAAACTAATTTAGCTAAAAGAAATTGAATAAATAATACAATTTTGAAAGAATAATATGAATAGTTCTGCTGAACTTTATTCTTTTTCTTGGGTGTATATCCTACCGATTCAAAATTTCTTATCAACCCACTTTTTTTTAATACCAAATTATTTTCACATTCAATTGTCATCAATATCTCTTATTTTGTTTTGCATTTTAATAGGAATACTTATAATTAGAAATTTCATACGACCAATAGGTACATAAGCGAATGTTGATACATCTTTTAATTATTGTATCAAGAGGCGCATTTGCATAGATAGTGGCATTTTTTAAACAAGCACTCTATAGTCTCCATACATGCCTTTTTATCAATATCCAATATATTAAAAATTCATACTACTAAACCACATAATTTTTTTATTTCAAGAAATTTCCTTAAAAAATAAATAAAAATGAGAAAAATATCCTCCCCGTATGCGGATTGAATACACAACTTCCTGATGAAAAAGTAACAGTTCTAGTTTACCTACAAGCATTACAGTCATATACCTAATACTTATAATTCTTCGTAAGAAACATATTTAAAAATGAATATTTTCTTTTTATAAAATGTAAGAAATAATAGTGTTTTAAACATATAAATCAAAAACAACTCTACAATGAACTTGAATAAAAACACCATTGTCATGATATGATCGAGTGCTATTGTTTTGATTAAATTTTTTAATCGATCACAGAACTTAATCGTTGAAATTAATACAATCAACACAAAATCTGTCAATACAATAATGAGCAAGTCAACACTATTTACCGGTAAATTCGCATTATTACTTTATTTTTTAATAAATGACTAGATATTTTAGGCTTTTAAAAATCATGTATTGCGATTCAATTTTTCTGATAGAGGTAGGTGCACGATGCGCACAAGGGGAAAAGCCTTCCTTATATATATATATATTTGTTTATAAAAGTTGACTTATATGGACTTAACTTGCATTTAAAATACATATCAACAAAATTCGAAAGTCATACAGACTGTCCATACCTAACTTTGGGATGATTTTTTTCCAATAATGTCCGCATAAGTCCCCTTTGAGCAACACTAATGTATATACATACACCGCTCAACGTTCCAGATAATATTACTCCCGTACAAGCATGAGAAGCATTTTTTTATCCTATTTTCTTCCTAAATTTTATGATTTATTTAATATGAAGAATTTTCTCCCCCTTGATAAAATTTTGATGGATATTACTGATCTATATTTAAATAAATCTACTGCTTCAAGCTTTATACGTATGATTTTGAATTTTTAACCATTAAAAGAGAAAATAATTCTAATTTCATTGCGCTACACGTGAAATACAAATAATTACGAAATTTTTTTACACTAGGGAGCTGTGCCCCTTCTGCGTTCTGCGCACCCACCCCCAAAATTTAATCAAACATTCAGTTTCTGTATTTTTAAAGAAAAGTAAAATAAATATATCTTTGTCGTAACATGTAATATTGTAATATTTATAAACTTACAAATTTAAATGACTTTTCACTAATTTTTTAAAACCTTGTGTTCAAATCTACCCACGCTTGATCAGTTTCGGCCAATCACACGACGAATAAACTGGCTTTATCACGTGACCCATCGTTTTTTTAAGATAGGAAACAAGTATACATCTAACAGCTCAATAAATATTCAAATTGCTTGACAGACTCTGTAAGTTGACGTTCTTAATACGGCAATACTTCTGTGGTGTTCATTATTGCATAGTTAAGTGTTATTTAAACTTATGTATATATTGGTATCTTGTTTTACATATACAAATAAAAAATTAAAATTTTTTATACAGATGACCACCAAAATTACCAAAAAAAGCTTAGCGTACTAACAACCTTATGCTTATGTTCGAACTTAAATAGGATTTGTATTAATTTGTTCATGGTCTTACGTTTGGTCATGAAAGACTAAATTATTAGTTATTCGTACGTATAAGGTCTACTTATTTGCATCCTACGTAATGTGAACGCAAATATAAAATGTTTATTGACAAGTAAATATTAGGTATGTGTAAAGTTAAAGGAAGGCTGTGGAGTGTCTTCATAAAAATAATGTAATTCAGAATAAAAGGAATGACGTCTTCATACATTTATTATGTTATATATATATATGTATTTATATACACGATTTGGAATGACAATAACAGTACAGCTGCCTCCAGAGCAAACATCTTTATTTTCCTTTCATCTCGTTTTCACGAATCAAACTCGTCATGCGTACAGTTTCGTTTGTTTAAAAAATATACGAGCATGACATAAAAAAAAA